>VZTQ01007655.1:16383-33930 GCA_013400755.1 Pelecanoides urinatrix | reverse complement strand
ACTATTCTCTGCCCACCCCTCCGTTTTCTGCCTCTTGATTTTTCTCTTTCAGCAGTGTGTCACAATGCACGTTTGTTCTTTCCAGTTTTCAAAGTGATGTACATCAAGGTCGCTTCCCTTCTTAAAGTCATGACACCTTTGGGGATAAAAACAATGTGGGGATGTTTGTTTTAGATAACTAAAATAAACAAAAAACTGGATTATCCAATTATTGTTTATCCAGGAACTGGGTAAATCCAGTTCCTAAATATTTTGCTACTTAGCTGAGCCTTCCCTCATATTTATTATCTAGCAAAACTAGCATGTTTACAAGCAAACAAAATATTGAAAAGACCAGTTGACAATATATTAAGAAATATGTTTTTAGTAAGGTTTGGAAAACAGAAGTCTGCATTTTGCAAGTTGTTTTATTGACAACATTCCAGCACGCTAAAATGGTAACAGTTAAAATGAATTAATTTTTCTCTTGGATTTAAAGGTAAATTAGCGAATAATGGCAGTATCAAAGAACACCCTTTTTGATCCTTTTCTTTTATAAATGCATAGTAGGTGAAGACGCTTATCGGTAGGTAAGCTGGTTTTTTTGGGTGGGTCTTCCCCCCTCTCTTCCCTCCCCCCCCCCCCCAAAATAGGTCTAAGTAAATCCTGGTCTCATACAAATTTTAATATGCTTCTCTCTGTGACTTAGTGCACTAACTTAGCCTGGTGTAACTGTTAAAATATCTGGCTTTTCATGGGTCAGTAAACTGGGGACTGGATTTCTCAAGCAGTTGAAATGGGAATGCAGAACTTTATAATTTTTGTTGTACTAGTGATTACCTTAATGAAATACATAGCTGTTTCACAAGCATATATAGCTCAGGACCCTTGACATCATGGTGATTGGATTGGCAAAAATATTTCAGCAGCTAGATACGCAACGTGGGTTGCTATGGGTGGTATTCTTTGTACCTTGTATGTTAGTGTTGCATTTGATATTGGTGTGAAATCTTTGTGGGGGAAAAAACCTAACAAGTGGCTGGATAGCCTTGCCTTGCTCTGGTTCTCTTAGGTTAAAGAAAGGCTGTGTCAAAGGGAGCGTGTAGGGACAGGTGGTGGTGTTGCTACCTTACCTGGACAGATTTGGTGAAAAGATGGAAGACTTATTTCCAGAATATATCATTCATACTGCTTTTTGTGGTTATATTACATTTGCCTTGTTAGACTAAGAAAAATTTAAGTGCCTCCACAGGATGTACTATGTTCTGCAGCTTTGTATGAAAAGCGCAGCAGACACCTGCATAGTGCTGGCCAGCCACTGTGGTTTCTGTCATGGAACCCTGAAGAGAGGAGGCAAAGTGGACCCCTCTTCCACCCCCAAGTGAACTGGGGTTGCATGCACTAAATTAAAAAAAAAAAAAAAAAGAAAAAAGAAAAAAAAACAAAACCAAAAAACCTCACAGATTAAGACAGAAAATATCTTTGTTAAAGTTCTTTTACACTTAGTACATCCTGTGACTTTCACTGTCACTGAGCATCTTCTCAAGAGCTGTATTTTTAACGTTTATTTTAATGCATTCTGGTTAGCATCACTTTACAGGATAGCACCTTGGCAAGAATGTGTATATGTGTGTGCCTCTGACCTTATGTTGTTTTTCTTGGTTATTTCCAAAGGTGTGTGATAGAAAAGGCTATTGATGGGCAGACTGTGTTCAAACTCACAATCTCTGAGAAAGAGACCGTGTTTTATTATCGCACAGTAAATGGTTTGCAGCCACCAATAAAAGTAATGACACTGGGGAGAATTCTTGTGAAGAAATGGATTCATCTTAGTGTGCAGGTGAGTAAAATAAAAACCATTTAATATTTGTTGAAATACAACATTTGTGTGAGAATGGTATAACTGTATAAATATAAAAGGGTAAATTGGGGGATGTAAATGATAACTCTTGAATCTTGTAGGTAAGGATCTTAATTTGGGAGCTCATTTTGAGGCGATTGCTGTTTTCGCACTGGAAAGAAACGCTGTGCCCATTCTTCTGAACAAACAAGACTGAAAATTCTCACCCTTAAGAACACAAGTATTCGGGGCAAAGAAAAGCTACTTATTTCTAATGTTACCAATAAGTCTTGGGTCTCTGAGTTTTTTTCCTAAAAAGGAGAATGTCATCCTCAGCTACACATGCTAATGTACTTATCTTATGGAGGTGTGTCCCATTTAATTTTAAAAACTTCTTATAGTGCACATAAGCAAACATGTATGAATTTGTGCAGGATCAATCAAGCTGGTAAGTTACAGAGCTGTTACCTCTTATTTTAAAAATATGATTCAGAATTGTTAAAACACAATCCTTATGCTCTAAAATTCTTCTGTTGACATAACTTTTTAATAAGTGTACAAATATCCACTGAGGATAAAGCAAAATTGAGTTTGTTAAAATTTAAACTGTATGTACAAAAAATCAGTAAACAAACAGAGAAGAAATTAAAATTCAGTTATTTGCATGTCTTGTAATTCCCAACAGACACTCTGGTAAATTCTATTTGTACACCAAGTTCAACTAATAATTATAAAACATAATTATCAGGTATTGAAATGTTTATCTTCTCCTTCCTTCATTTCCTTTTTCCATTCTATTAAATTTCACTTGGTTTACAGCACAATCAAGAATAGTTTTGCTGTTTTCTTGAAACTTGCTAAAAGGTATTGACTGTGATTTGGATTTTTAGTGCTGATCTTGTCACATGTAAGAAGTATCTAAGCTGACGTCTTGATTTTTTTGCAGTTTTCCTTTTTCCAGGATAACAGCATGGTAGTGTGAATAAGATTTTGGCTGTTGGATTAAAAGAGTGACCTTAAGGTAGAACTAACGAACTTTACACTTCAAACACTCCAAGGGTGCTATATTACTGCTGCTGCTGTCAGCCACATTTTGTACTAGCCTCAGAAACTGCTAAAGCCTGGGATAGCAAAGTGAAGAGTGAAAGGGCTGGATTTAAATACACACACATATCTTAAATTGTATTTCAAAGAACCCTCAAGCACTCTGTAGAATTTGGTCCTTTGTTTCTTTGGGGAAAGTTGTTCAATGCATAGCAGGAGTAAAGTCCCTTCTAGATCCTTGAAGGGACTCCAGGCTTAATACCTTTTCCAAGTTTCTAAGCTCAGGGTAGAACCTTACATTCTGTGATTTGTGGTATTGTAGGATTCAACTTCCCGTTAAAGATGATAGCAGCTGCAACATGATCCATTTAGCACTAGGTCTGGAACTTTAGGCAAAGTTTGGTGTTGTGGTTTTTTTTCTTAGCAGCTGTCCAAAGCCATTTTTTTCCATAAATGGAGAAATAAATGGAAAATGAGAATATGAGAGAGAACCATAAAAAAATATGCAAAAGTAACATTCATATGGAAGTGTCTGTGTCTTCAGACAATAGTAGTATTTGATGATGATATATATTTATATATCGTGATGATATATATTTGCATGGAAATGTTTCCTTAAGCTGATGAAAAAATCTTCTGAAGATAAGCACTATGTAGTTTTATAGACATTCGTAATTTTAGTTAAAGGCAGTGTGGGAGAACCTGGAGTTTACATCTAAAAGTACAAATCACCTGATTTTACCACAAATGTGACTTTTGACTTCTCTGACTAACCAGCCTCCTCCCCAGGCGATGCCCCTGTGGTAGGTATGGGCAGTGTGGAGGAGAGACCCTTCTGTGGGCTGTGGGTGAGCTACCTGGGGGAGAGGCAGCAGAGGGGGCTGAGTGCAATAATGGCCTACTACTACATCGAGCTTTTCCAAGTAAGTCAGACCATGTAGACTTCCATGCTGTCTTGTTGAGGCGAAACTGCCTCTAATACCTGTGAAGGATTAGCAGTCTCAGTTCTGTGTCACTGTTGTAGGCATAACCTTTTGTTTTCTAGCAAAGACAAGCCCTAGGACTGAGCTCCATGGCTAGTAAATTAGGAAAGTTTGCAGTCATCCTACAGCCATGCTGGTTTTGAAGAGGGTATGATGTTATCAGTGTAGTTGCTATATAACCTCCTTCTACAGAAACAAGAAGACAATTGTTGGATGTGAAATGTCATGCATGTGGCTGTGATGTTTAGCCACAAGCTATTAGGTTTAATGAAATGAACAATAAATTCAGCACCTTTTTAGGTACTTTGCAGAATTTGGGACATTGTTTGGCATTCTTTTTATTGGGGATCTAGCCAGAGCTGGGTGACATGTCCTGATGTAACAAAAAAAAAAAAAAAAAAAAAATTTCAGACTTGTTTGACAGCTTGCTTGATATGTTTTTTGGACTAAAAGAAAAGAATGTCTATGAATGTTCTTTTATGGGGCAACTAAGTACTGTTCGTGATAAGACAGTTGAAAATGTGGAATGGATATTTTCGTGCATGTAACAAAACTTGTATATTTGGAAAAGTATAATTAAAAAAAAAAAGGAGCAAATAGCAGCATTGCCATATTTGGAGTTGTAGGACCCCTAAAAACCTCATCTGTGAATTTAAGACGGAGAGGGTTGGGATGTGATGCTGCTACGCTAAACAGAATTTTATATAAAGAAAATATATTCTCTATGCATGAAGCATAGTAGGCACAAGCTATTCAGATTCTTTTTTTAAAAAGTATGTACTTTTACAATTTTTAGGTAATATAATTCAGATACTGGTTGTAACTGAAGATGTATGTGGTAGCAACTCCTTTGTTTACCCATTGACAGTTGGTTTGGTTTCCCAAAAATTTAAGTTAGAAGCATTAAATGCTGCAAGTAATATCCCTGGCCTTCAATATGCATGACTTTTCTGGTAGATGAAGCATATTTGGTCCTTGTTTTCCCTGAGACTACAAAACTTTTTAATAGTATAGCTTTTCTCTTAAATTCTGTGGTGGTTTAGGTCTGTGTAGGAAACGCAGGTGACAACAGTGGGTCAAAATAGTTACCTTGCAAATTATATTGGATATAAACTCGACCAGATATTCTCCACGATGTTTTGCAAAGTATTGTTCAAAGCCATGTACAGTATTGCATGCTTGACTGGTAGATAGGGAGGAAAAAAAGTTTTTTGGCATGATGCCTTGTTGCTCAGTGACTGCAGACCAAATTACAGTTATGTCTAATTTGGGGTGAGTCTGATTCAGGACAACAGTTTTTTACTGAATGCTGGCACTTACTAATACAGTTGGCAAATAGGGGTGTCTAATGGGTCCTGCCCCTGAAAGAAAAAACAATACTTATTGGTTGGCTCACAGGGAATTTACGCATCTTTTTTGTGACAATGCATGGGTGAAGGACAGGAGCGGA
Organism: Pelecanoides urinatrix; assembly: GCA_013400755.1. Taxonomy (NCBI): domain Eukaryota; kingdom Metazoa; phylum Chordata; class Aves; order Procellariiformes; family Procellariidae; genus Pelecanoides; species Pelecanoides urinatrix. The sequence goes on along the minus strand of VZTQ01007655.1, from coordinate 28,634 downwards.
CTGGCTGGCACGCCCCATGGCTGCAACCAAAGGATCGGGGATTGAAGCACAAGGCTTTGCACGCTAAGTTGGTGACAGGAATAACAGCTAACGGATACTGTGGGATTTGGTTTTGATAAGTGTTCACAGTAGATTGGTGAATTTTTTTGTTTGTTTTTTTAGCAGGTTGGTTGTAGTTTGTGAAGAGTGTGTGAGTGAGTCATGTAGCTCACCATGAGAAAGACTGCTCTGCCAAAGAGCTAGGGTCCAAGTCCATCTCTGAACACAGGTATGCCTAATATGAGTTGGGCCAAAGGTCTCCAAAGCCAAGCACTCAGTAGGATCTGGGAGCCTGCAAACAGGGGAGTTCCTGTGGTCAGTAAGAAAAACTGAAATATTTGTGCATAAATGCTAGACAATAGACACCATGACAGAGGAGTGTGAAATACTGGTTGCAGATGTGAAACTGAGTTTAGAGAGAGCAGAAATATGGTAGGTTGATAGAGATGTTTGGAATTCAGGTATAGGAGCACATGCCTATTCAGCAATGATAAAAATGAAAGCTGAATTGTGGAATAGCACCAAATAGTAATTAAATGATAAGAGGGGGAAGGAAAGAAGAAAGAACAGTACAGATTGAAAATAATTTCTTTTGAATAAAATAATTCTGGGGGAAGAGAAGGCTAGTAAATGAATTCTACTGAGGTAATCTAGGAATTTAAATCCTTGGGTTTGGATTTAGATGTGTAATTCGTTAGAGAGAACTACTACTAAGAACTGTGTCATTGCAGAGACTTATTCTCCAGTTTATAGCTGGGAAATTAAAGTTCTACTAACAAGAGCAGGGCCCAAACATTCCTGTATGTTCTGCATGAAAGGTTTCTTCATCAACTAGTCACTGAAGCAGACAATCAGGACACCAGCTTTGTTAAGTGATGAGGGCATTATTAGAGATGTGGATGCCAAGAATAATGTTGAGTGTTCATAACTAGATTCAGATGAAATAGGAGAATAAACAGTTCTGTGGTTCTGTAGGTATGCTTTTGGGTTTCAAAGAGAACAAACAAATAGGACTACTTTAATAAACCAAGCTGAACTGCGGAGCCCAGGAATTGAATGGAAAAAGGCCTGGAGGTTATTACAAATAATAGAATTAAGAGGAATCTCTGCCCTTAACAAAGGAAAAAATTGGATATGTAGTGCCCAGGGTTATCTGAGTGAATAAGCACCTTTGCAGTTAGAGGTGGCAGAGTCTGCAAGCACTGGGGAATAGGGAAGCAAATTCACTGAGAATGCTATATAGGAATAGAAATAAAACTGTAAAGATGTCAAGCTGAATTAGACTTTGCAATGACTGTTAAATGGTAAAAAGTTCTTTAAGATTTTTTTTTTTGTGTGTGTAAGAAGTCAAGACCCGTGTACAGTGATGGTATGCTTGAGATTAAGGACGGTTTGAGTGTGGTCCGCAAAGTAAATAAATACTTTGCTTCCGTTTTCAATAATGATTATGATAACAGTTACAGAGCAAAACCAATCTGGGTAACAGAAATGAATGTATGGAACCAGAAGTGATCATAAGGATGTAAAAACATGAATTTGCAAGCTCATTGTATACATGCTGATACAATCAGATGGTCTTTGTCCAAAAATTCTGAAAGAACTGGTGCATAAAATCCTTTGACAAGGAGATATTTTATGCAAATCTACCAAATCAGAGGTGGAACTATAATGCTTACATTTAGGAGGAAGGGTGTCATGCATTGATGCTGACCAGCAGCTGAGCACCTAGGCTGCCCTCATCCCTGCCAATGGAACAGGGGAGAGAATAGCAATAGCAAAAGTGAGAGAACTCATGGGTCAAAATGAAGACAGTTTAACAGCTGAAGGAAAGGGGGTGGGAGGGGAACAAATATTGCAAACGCAATCACTGGCCACCTCCCATAAGCAGAGCACTGCCCAGACAGTCTCTGAGCAGCAGCCACCTTGGAAGTAAAACCCCTGTCTCCCCAAAGTCCTTCTTCTACCCCAGTTTTTATTGCTAGGCGTGATGTTGTACAGTATGGAATATTCCTTGGGTCAGCTGTCTCGGCTGTGTCCCCTCCCAACTCCCTAGCTTACAGTTGAGGTGGGATGGGGGGGGCAGAGTGGGAAAAGAGAAAGGCTTGACACTGTTCAAGCACTCTTCAGCAACAGCCAAAATATTAGTGTGTTATCGATGATGTTTTAGCCACAAATTCAGAACACAGCACCCTATAGGGTGCTGTGAAGAAAGTTAACTCCATCTCAGCCAGTACAAAGCAGAAGGAAAAAGGATCTTGGCAGTGCAGACCTATTTGTCTTGACACAGTGGCATATGAGGATTTAGAAAAGGTCTTTGAAGGAATAGATAAAGATGTGCAGCTAAATGAAAAAGGGGATAAAATGCAGCGTGGATTTACTAAAGATAGCTCATCACTGTCTAACCTCTTAGCTTTTTGGATGAGAAAACTGATTTTCAGGCAAAGTAAATGTGTCAGACTTCCTCTGTCTGCAGTTCAGTTTAGAATTGATGTGACAACCCATGAGAAGTTGTAGGGTCAAAGGGAATGTGCATGGGGAGGGTTGGCAGTAGATACTGCTCAAAGAAACTTGCTTGTAATGCCGGGGGCGGGGGAAGAGAGAGAGGCAAAAAAGCAATTGAATTCCTTGAGAATTAGTCTTTGGACCAGCCTTGTGTTGTGTTTTCATTAATGATCTTGGCCGAAATATTAAGTGTGTGCTGATAGTACTGGTAATACTAGCTGGTAACATAATGTGGAGAGGCATCATCAGAAGAGGAACAGTAAGATGTCATACAGGAAGAATGGCATGACCGAAAGGACTAGGGTAACTGGCATGAAATAAAATTTGGTATTACAAAATGCAAAGTAATGAACTTGAAATCCCTCACAGAATTTTTTGCTAAGTAGTTAATCATTAGAAAATTGCTGTAGTAGTAGTCCCGGATAGTGATGATGAGTTACTGGCATGATGTGGCTACAAAAAAGGCACGTGTTGGAGAAACATATCAGGAGCGATATTCCCAGTAGTGAGAGAAAAGCATCATTGCTGCTGCTCCAGACTCTGGTGAGATTTTGTGCAAAATGTTGGGTACAATTTCTGTCATTCATGTTTACAGAATGTAGTTCGGAACAGAGCTACTAAGCCTATGATGAGAGTGAAAGGCTCTATGCAGGCCTTACAGAAGATGATTTGGAAAACCTTCCTTTGGGAATTAACTATAGTGAAGAGTAGGAAGTCATAGTTTTCTTCTCTAAATCTGTTGGAGTGTAAACACCAGGCAGAAAAAGGGACTATTTAAGTTGGAAACTGAGTCTGTTCTATTGCAGCAGACTGTTTCTGAAAAACCGTTCTGATCAGAATAGTGGGGATAAGAAAAGATTTGGGGTGGGTTTTTTTTGTTTTGTTTTAAATTAAATTTGGTAACTTTCATAAAAAGGGTAATGTGGTATAGTGCATCCAACAGGAAAAGATGGGAATTCATATCAATCAGTTGTTATGTAGGTGGACTGAGGGATTTTTTCCTTTCCCCACAATATTACTGTAACAACCACTGTCAGCAGGATGTTGGACATGAGTCACTAATAGTCTTGGAATGGACTGTTGAAAAAGCTACTTGAGATGAGATGGCATCAGTCTGAGAGTAACTTCATACTTTTTGATAGTTTATGCAGCCTTCTTAATATGCGATATGTTGCTGACAGAGCTATTGGCTATCCATTTCTTTGTTCTTTATACCCAATAAACATTTGAGAAAAGTCATCCTTGAGAAGTTCTGCTGAGGTAAGTTGAAGTGGATTTGCAACAAAAGTGACTTTTGAGCATTTTTTTTTCTGCTCTCCAGTTAATATGACTTATTTTTCTCTAATGATGTCTGCCTTTATTCTCCAGTGCTTATGGTTTGTGAAGGAACTTATCTTTTCATTTTGCAATTTCAAACAGTTTTGTTTGTTGGTTTTTTTTAAAGCCATAAATTGTGGATCCTATTTCCTTGAAATTACTGCCACTCTTCTAGTTGATTTCAGTTGGTGAAGATCAAGTTCTTCAGGCTTCTGAAAGTTTTGGAGTCCTGTGTGTTTGATCTTGATGTAATAATATTTATCACTATATCTTTTTAGGCATATATTAGCAAAAACTTTGGAGGTACACAGTGGAGTAATGCGATATATAGCCTTAACTTAAAAGAATCTGATATGCACTGAAGTGAAACCTCAGGAAAACTGGTGTCTTAAAATATTAACTTTTAAAGAAATAAAAAATTTGAAAGCATAGCAATGCATAATTCTGGCCAATTGTGTACCTCATTATCTCTACATAGTGATACCAATATCAGATTTGTGCCACTTAGAAACAGCAGCTCCATTATGTATTTTCTTTTTCAGATTCACTGTTAAGGGTCTCTCACTTTCCCTTCGACACTTCAGAATTTATTTAACAATTTCAGAATAGTGGAATTAAACATGAATTTTCAGATACAGCCAAGGCTGCTGAAACAGGACATTCTTTGAGAACATGTCAGATTGATGTATTTGTTTCATATTTAGTGTCTGCAATTATAAAAATAATCTTTTTACTAGCCTTTATTTTGCCTGATCATATCTATGTAACTCTGCCATGTTTTGGCAGACTATAGCACATTAAAAGCTTTAGAAAGTAAGTTTAAAATCTAAATGCAGAGAGGTAACCATGACTGAATTACTCTCCTGGGAGGAAAATGCTCTTAGAGTGCCTATTGAAATCAGCATTATCACTTCAATACATGTCAAATATGAGTCATTTCCTAGTTTAGGCAAAATTTCTTTATAAATCTTTAAATCTTCCAGTTCTTTCAAGAAAAGGTTAAAGTACTTATGATTTAATGAGACCGCTTTACATCATAACTGTTTGACTATCAAGAGAAAACTTGTCCTTTCCAATTTGTGAAATCCTTTTATTTTCTGCACAAGTTTTTGAATACTTTAAAATTTATATTAAAAGCAAAGAAACTGAGACTTAAAAGCCGGGAGAAAAACATTTACTCTATCTACTCTCTGTGTATGTATTACTAAATATGAGGTGTTTTAAACTGTATATTCCCTAAGTTTAGTAAGGACATGAGAAAGCAAGGAAGCCTTGGCAACTAGTTCATCATTTAATCTGCTATGGTTGCAGGCCATTCAGGAACTGCTGGCTGAACTTGCAGCTTCGGGGTTCTTTGATATTAGTAACTTGCTGTGCTGCATCCAGAAGTCCTACTGTGGTTCTTGCCTCTTCTTCTGGTCCATGGGTACTAGGGTGCTGACTGTTTGTGTTGACTTGAAAGCTCTTTGTTGTTATAACTTCAGCTCCTTGGGAAACTGGGATATTTTCTATCTTCTCTTCACTTATACTCTCTCTTAAACTACTTCCTTTCTTCCCTGAATATGAGTTCAAGCAAGTTCTTGCATATTTGCAGATTTAGATTTACAGTCTAGCAGCTGCCTGGGAACACAAGACAAGGAACTTCATCTGGGCAAAGATTTAAATTTCAGAGAATGCCAAAAATACAGGTTTTGTCAATGCCATCTTGACTGCACGTTTTGGAAATTGCAAATGTTTTTTCAATTGCAAATGCAAATCCCACTGAAGTCTGCCCAGGACTCTATATTATGTACGATAGGAATGGGATTAAGCCTTTGTATGACCAATGCTGGGAGGAGGTAGTATTGAATGGTTTGCAGAAGCTATGCCTGATTTGTCTGGAGAGTTTCAGATGAGATTTGAAATCCATCAAGTTTCAATTTGTTTTACGAGCAGTTTGTTTCCTTATGCAAAACTATGTGGCAGCCAATTAAATTGTATTTTTAATAATGGAAACAGTGTTAAGAATGATTTGCCTGCTTTTTTTCTCCTAGTCTCAAATCTTTAAATGTCCTGCAATTCTTAAGGTTTTATTTTTGGCATCTGGTGCATTTTTGCTTTTTTATTTAATTTTTATTTTTCAGATAAAAATGACTAGAGATGAATAAAGATCTGTGCTACTCTAGAATTGTGGGGGACGGGGTGCTTTCTTTTTTTTAATTAGAAAATAACTTTCAGTCTTCCTAAGCATACCATAATTTTTTTAGGATAATTAATAGCTGTGAATCAAACTTCTAGTGGCCATTGTAATATGCAATATATCTATTTCTGTTGTGTAGTTACAGTACATAAAATATCATTTGTGAGTGTATTTTTTGTTGGAGAAAAATTGTTATTTAATGTTGTGGTGGCATATGAATCTAAAAGGTATGTCATACCATACGGAAGTAGCTTGCCTACTTCTTAGAGGAGAATGTTTTGAAAGGTAAAGAAAAAAGATGTTCTTCAAGTGTTCAAATTCAATATTAAGAATAATAGTAAAAATTGCGTAGCTGGAGTTAGAAGAACTGAGAGAAAAAGATGTGTGCTGTTTAACAGCATCCTGTGAATTAAACTGTGGTCATTGGAATCAGCTATTTTCAGATTGCTAGAAATCTGGAGTCCTACTAAGCAAAAATCTATTGTTTAAACTAGATAGCCCTTGATTCTGATTCTGAACTGATTTCTTGAATACACGTTTATGTACACACTTGGGTTCCCAGGTATGTATTGCTTGGTGTAACTTTAGGTACACTTCTGCAGCTGTATGACTGCTCTTCCGTTTGTATGTTTGTGTGCCCTTGAGTTGTGTAGGGAGCAAGCTTTGAAAGATTGGAAGTAGCGGCATGTACTTGATATGGCTGTTGGTGTGAAACATTAAGATGTCACTCACAGGGTACATCTACATTATCAGTTTTGGGTATGGGAAGAGTTTGATACAGGTTTGCCTTCTGTCTGTTTGGAGTCTTGTGTTACTGAAGAGCACTGCTGATGTGCTTGAATTTGATTCCTTTCTGGGGAGACCAAGCTTGAAGATGTACACTGGAGTATCACTAGAGCATACCATTTGCAGTGTGGGCAGAAGGTCCTCCAACAGGTAGTTCTTGGCATGCACAGTGTGTGAGCAGAAAACTGGCAGCTGGTTTGAACTTCTTTGCTGGTAAAGACGGATCACAGATACTGAACCGTTGTCCTTCCCTCTTTATGCTGCGCCAGTTTCTAAGTAGATGTTTTCACAAGATACTTGAAACTTTTTTGTTAAGAGTCTGAAAACTTCATTAGTACAGCCAAATAGAGCAGCTTCTGCTTTTTCTGGTCATTTAGGAAAAAAAGAATTATTACATTTGGTTCAGGTTTCTGTAGCTTAAAGACAGAGACTTAAGTCAGAAGTCTGATCAAGAAATGGAAGATGAAACTTTCAGATTGTCCTTTATGCAATTTCCATTATTTATATGTGAACTCTCTCAGGTACATCTTGCGTTATCACCTGTGCATGCAGCAAATGGAAGGTGACATAATTTACATGTGTAGATCCCATACAATGCAAAATCTATATGTGCTGGTGGCAGTCCACAGGAGGAGTCTTCATGTATCATTTTCTCATAGAAGCAAAGAATATTCCTTGGTACTGAACAACTTGTCAGCTTGGCTGGAAAGTAGTAAGTTCTGGGATGGAAGAGGGGGAAGAACTCCTGTCCATGTATCTTGTTCCAATACCTCAGCTCAATAATGCTGTAATTTTTGCATCATTTAAGAACTGCTGTGTGTGACAGTCTGTCTTGATAATCTGTCTTTGAGTATGGAAGAAGAGTAGATGCACAGAAACAGCTTTCTTTTAGATACATCACTGACCTGTTTTCTGACAACCAGTGTTTTTGAAGTTTCTTCAGCTACACTGTGTTGAATAGCCACTGACTGACCTATTTTTGGTTAATAGTATAGTTCTTTTTTATAATTTATATTTTGGTATTGCTCATATCTTGTGGTACTGAGTTCTTCATATGCAATTATGGCTGTATTAAATTGTTCTTTATTTTAAATCTGCTGTCTGCTAATTTCTTTTTGCCAACTTCTTTTGTCAGTTGCTTTCTATTTATCATTCTCATACTATTTGATATTTTGGTTATAGAACTTCATCGCATGTAATAATTAATTATAAACTGGATCTCTCCTTATATTGAAGCCATTCTGAAGTTTGGTCATCCTCACTGATCTTTTCTGAAACTTTTGGGGTTATACTATTATAATTTGGGGATGCAAGGGTCAGAATTCCACTTGTTATTCTAGGTACTGTGCACCATAAATTTCTAAACAATTAAGTTTTGTGGTTTTCTTCATTTCTTTCCTAGTGAGGAATGTGTTTCCTCTTTGCCAATGAGCATTTTGTTCATTAGTGGATGACTATCTGCAGTAACTCCAAGACCACTTTTTCTCAGCAGTGACACTTCAGAACTTAATGTTATGTTTACATAGTTAAGAATATTTTTCTCATGTCTACTACTTTATGGTTAACACATTTAGCCTGCTACTTTATTACCTGTTCCTTGAGGTCCTTGTGTAACTTTAAAGTAATCTTTGACTTTTACTGTCTGGATGTGTTAACTACATCCTTTTTCACCTCAGTAACCACTGTTTTCAAGCTTATACAAAATGTTAAATAGCAGAGATTGTTGGAGTTACCTACTGATAAACTTCTGTCTGTGTGAAATGCGGACATTTAATCTCTACCAAGTTTGAAACCTTTCTGGAAAGCCAGTGTATGATATTGGTCAGTTCTTCCCTATCCACATGCATCTTAACTACTTCAGAGAAGTCAAAGTTGGATCTTGATTTCCTTCCACAAAAGCCACATTGCCTTTTCCAGTATACAATATTTATCCATGTGCTTTTCCAACCAGTTCACCCTGTATAGACTTGATTTGATGGATTATCAGAACAACTGCTCCAAGACCTGGTCATGCATCATGTCTATAATTTTAATTTCTGCATTTCTTTTCATCTGTGCTGGGCTAATTGAAAATAGTATTTTCTGTTTCTGCTGCTTTTCTGATCTCCCATTGAATCTGAAGCTGTTGGTTTTTATTTTTAAAAATGGACTGAAATACAGCTTCTGTAGTATGTTTTAATACAGTTAGCTCATTTATCTTATCAAAATTTGAACTTTCTTTAAGGTATAGCAACACTTTTTCAGTGGTATGATGTATGTAATTCCTGACATTCAGGTTCAAACATCTTAGGCTTTAGATTTTAAAGACAGGCATATTTTGTCACGGTCTACAGTCTACATGCATGGTTAGTTAGGACTTTTTTTTTAGATATTTTAAAGTTATTTTTTTACCTAAACTTGATTGATTTCTTTCCTAATTTGATAAAGAGGTAAACTAGCCCTATTTGGGTGTAGGAAAAGCTTACCCTTGTTTGATTCTATCTATTCCAGAGAAATGTCTGAATTCTGAATTGACCTAAATCTTTTTTTCCACGCACTGTTTGCTCGTTAGTGTGTAGAATCATGCAATATTGCTTATCTGACCCCTTGTGATACTGGCAGCATTTCAAAGAACGGCACTAGCTTTGGTCTTCTGCCTCCTGAATTAAAGTCAAAATATTTTACTCTTGAACCTCTCCTCTCTCTTTTCCAGTGGTATTTAGGTGTACCATCGCTATTGACTCTGATTGTAGATTGCCTATATATGTTGTGAGGTTCACCATCGTTGCACCTGTAGGCAAATCAGCATGTGATATTCAGTGGCAGCATAGATTAAACTACCAGTATTGCTCCTAATCTGACATTTCAGAACTGCAAGCTTCTGTTTCTTTCCACAGAAATTCTTACCCTGAAGATTTATCCTCAGTACTCAGAGACATGTGCCTTTCTCTTTCCAGCTTGATGATGGTGTCCCATGGGACTTCTGTGGTTCTTGGAGTCAGGACTGGTCAACAGAAGAAGTCTCTCATCTCTCTGAGCTTCTCTAGGTGGCCTGCTTGAGTCTTGAGAGTAGATATTCTGTCTCTTCAAGTTACTGTTTACTTGAATCTTATGCATGTATGTACCTCTTGTCTGTAAGGCAGGTAATTATGTATGTAACAGGTCGGTAAACTGGATTACCACTCTTCTGCTGGACTTCTAAGTGCCTTTTCTTATATTTGAAGGGCTTTTATCCTTTTCTTTAAATTGTGTTTTTTGGTATCCACATCTTTGCTGTTGATCAGTAAGCTCCCTGGCCTTTCTGTGCCTTAACTTGAGGCCTGTATATTGAAGTGCACAAGAAACCACTATGAACTTTGAGCAGCCTCCCCTGGTCCTATCCTGGCCCACCTCCAACAAAATGTGGTTGAGGGAGCTGCTGTATGAATTTTTCCTTTTAGCTTTTTCCAAAAATAAGCTACCAAAACACAGCCCTCCTAAGTCAGGTTTGGTCTGTGTTCAGTTAACAGCACAGTTTGGATCTGCTGCAAAGCTTTGCTGGTAAGATGCTTAGTAACTCTGGAGAAAAGCAGTTATTATTAAAAAATGAAAATGGAAGCTTATGGTGAATTGTCATGAAAAAGAGTGTTGGAGAGTTACAGTACAAAGGAATAGTTGAATGTTTCAAAAGGAGTTTGTGATGGAAGGAAGAAAGCAGGGCACGGAGGAGGAGGGAAGGGCCTGAAGTAAGGTTGTTGAGAGGAATATGAAAGGAATCAAAGAGAATTTTGTGGATCCTTGACCATGAAGAGAAACTAAGCCTTGAAAGAAAAGATGAGACTTTATTTGTAAAAATCCCTTAACTGGATACATGGAACTTTTGTGGCGAGGCATTCAGAGGGCAAGAATAATTGCTTTCTTCTTATGTAAATCACCACAAAAAGTGACAGAGGGATGGATTTTCAACCTCCTAGTACCAGAAGAGCTGTTCAGCTGTTGTAGAACCAATGTATTCTTGCATTAAATTTGGGAATGACTTACAAGTCCCAGTACCGAGCCGTGCAAAGTGGTGCAAGATTCTTATAACATATAATCAATTCAAAAGATTAGAATTTAATCTACAGCTGATAGTGTAATACAGGGTTAATAATTGTACATTAGTAACAGCTCCCTTCATTTGTGTGGGTATCTGCTTATTCTTTGACTAGTGAAGCACAGAGACTTTATTCAGAAGGGACGTTTCATTTGACATCTACATCTCATCCCTAATTTACATGATTATGAGTAGTTCAGGAAAATTCAGAATCAGTGGTTGTGCTGTATTTTAAATGGAGGGGGCAGAGAGAAAATGTGCATTGTTATGAGATTATCTAAAATGTACTTTCAGACGTTTTGTTTCAATTAATTTTGGTAAGTCTATTTTATGTAGCTGTTTTAGCTGCTAAAAAGCAGCTTGTTGAATCCATAATACTCGTCTCCTTTCATGTTACTATAGTGATCATTGGATCTTGGATTTGATTTGTTCTGTGACTTGGGGAAAATAGAGTCATTATGCAGCAAGAAAGCAATTGTTATCCATGTATTTTCAGATCTGATGACTAGGATCCTCTTGTTATGTTTTATTATTTGGAACTTATTTGCAGCACAAGAGTCACTTGTTAAACCTTTCCATATAAAAAGAACAGAGATTGATCAATGGTTAAAACAGTAGACTAAAGCTTATTTGTTAATTACTTTAGTTTTTAACAGAATCTGTATTTGCAATCTTGAGCTCTCCAGTTCTCTCTGCCATTGTACTGCCCAGATATGTTTATTCTGTCCTGAGGCATCAGTAATAGATTGATAGAGCTCTACTGACACAGACAGTAAAGAATATTTTTCATTGGTACAGTGCTGGTTGGAATAGAAAGTGGCAGAGCTGTAGTTAACCATTTTAATATTACTTCATAGTACTGAAATATTGGTGAAGTACTCACCACAAAAGATTAAATGAAAATTGCCAATCCATAATTGGAATGCATACTCTGTGGCAAAATGATCACTAATCTGTGATTCAACGTTTTATTTTAAAACAATGTTTACTTATTTAAATAGTAATTCTTTAAAAATACAGACCATTTCAAAAGCTGTCTCTTTTTGCACTTATCTTTCTTTGTCTTTGGCCTTGTTTATCAGATAATTGACAGCGTGGGTTATATCACTCAGTTTTTAACACAGTACTAAAATTACCCTTGTCCAAAAAATTAATGACATACATGATTCTTATTTTGGGTCCTTCTGCTTGCTGCTACTTGTGTTTTTGCATCTTAAAGGCTTTATTAATGAAATAGCTATAAGTTTGTCTTAAGCCTCTAAACCACCTTATGGATCAGTCTGCATTCCAGTTGCTTTCCAATTTCACTGTTTGGGGTCAAATTTGTATTAATATATAGCTTGTTCTTGAATAGAGAGTTAATTGCTTCAGGAGTAC
>VZTQ01007655.1:0-15198 GCA_013400755.1 Pelecanoides urinatrix | reverse complement strand
TTTTTTTTTTAAGATTTATGTTGTTCAGGGAATTCAAGCTGAACTAGCGGATCTATGCACAAAAAGAAAGACTTGGGTTGAAGGAAAAACCATTTCCCGTTGAGAAGGAATTAACATTGTAGGAGATAGTGAAAAAGAAAAGTAAAGGAGGGCAAAAAGAAAAGCTAAATGTCTTTTATACAAATGCTAGGAGCATATGTAATAAGACTGCTGAATTGGAGTGACATGTTTTCAAGGATAAGAAAGATATTATTGGAATAAGAGAGACAACCAGGAAAATGAAGGGGGATTTAGAATGCCAAGATACACAGTTTTAGTGAAGGGAGAGCTAATATAAGGCTGGAAGAGAAGAGATGTAACAATATTGCTGAGGGATGATACTCAATCTGCAGTAGGGAACACACCTGCTTCCCCCCTCCCCCCCATTTGTTTTTGGTTTTTTGTGGGATTTTTTTCCTTCTTTTTAGATGAAGTTCAGTGGTTTGCATACAAAGTAAGGACAATTTAAGTAGTTGTGATTCTTGGCTGTTGCACTAGACTTGCAGGTAGTTAGAAAAAAAAGCCCAAGCAATAAAAATATTTAAGACATAAAACAGATCCCTAAGAAAACCAGAACTTTGACTTCAAGAATGCTAGGATATTGAGGAGGAGACAACAGGAAAAGAGATTGTTAGAGATCAGTTAGGATATTGACTGTGTTAAAAGTACAAATGAGAGCATGTTTCCACTGTTGCTGCAAGGTTGTTGCCTTTATGCTGTTATTGAAACAATGTAGAATATTGTCACTGTTGTCATGGAAAGATTGAAAATATAAATCTGTATATGGAGATAAAAAACAAAGTCAAATGATCATAAAATCATGAAATTTGAAATGGTCATGCGGTGGGGGTATGTGCTAGATGGGGGAAGCAGCCCTAAAGTTATTGATTTTAGCAAAGCTAACTTTGAAGGAAAGCAAAATGCTCCTGGGATTTTTGCCTGCAATCCTGTGATGAATGGGAAATCCGCTCCACACAAGTAGAGAGTACATAGTCTATGAAACACGTAGAGAGGCTGCAATTAAAATTCATCCCAGTTAAGTCAAGAAAAGGAAAGGCCGATATGGGCCTGAGGCAAAAGAAGGAAAGGCAAAGAAACAACTTGCCCCTCCCGACCTTATGCTTTTTCCTTCCCCTTCGCTGTTCTTTACCATTTCTTCTACTGTGCCTTTATCCTCTCCAGCCCTTCTGTTTTAAGACAGTTCTGTCGCTATGGTCCCCTGATGAGGTTTCTTCCTCAAGTCTCTGTTTTTTATACACTGGATTTCTCAGAGCATGGGCTTAACTGTTCAGAGTGCTCATAACGTGGGTGTGAGTTTCTCTCCCCCTTTCCCCCCAAAAATGCTTACACTGTGCATCCCCTTAAACATGGTTGCCAGCTGTATGTAGTCGACATGTTTCCTCTTCTGCAACTTCCTTTACCTGTTTGTGGCTCTGGGATGATTTCAATTCACTGTATGGTGAGGGAAAGAATGAGGCAGTAGGAGCTGGGGAGGGCAAGCAAGTGAGTATGTAACAACTCATCTAGACAGTGGGGCTATATGAAAATTTTTAGAAAAAGACACTGCTGTGCTGGAGCATCTACCACTGAAATGGCAGGAATTCTCAGAGAGAAGGGTCAAGGAAGCACAGATGGTTGCATGTGGTGTTCCTTTCCTTTGTGCAATGTTAGGACACAAATTGGGTCTTCTTTTGGGACCCAGTATGCAAGATGCTTTATTGTCCAACATCCCACATACACACATTATCAGGCATCTTGTTTCAAAGTGTAAAGAACAGCTGTGAGGAAGAAAGTAAATTTAACATACTCGAGGTCTGAATGGCAGGTGTAAAATGGTATTGCTGAAGCTGAAAGCAGTTTATAGTGGCTGAAGATCTGGCCCTTAACTAAAGCAAACAGTTTGAAGAAATTTTGATCTGGCATTTTATTTTTAAAAGGTGAACAAAGATGATAATGGCAAAAGTGGATTTCGGAGAGAGATTTAATGGGACAGTGATGAAAGATCGACTGGTCTTTTTCCATCAGTCAATCTGTATTCTCTCTTTTTTTTTTTTAAGTCACAGTGACTTGTTAACTGCAGAAATTGGCAACAGGCAGAGAGGATGACCATGTGGTCTTATGGCATCCAGCTGATGACCAGTTTCTGGAGATGGTATGAGGAGAATAAAGTTTAGTTCCATGTGTGTTGTGATGATAGTTGCATCTATATTTAAAGCTTTCTGTCACTGAAGCACTCTTGGTGTTGTCAGATGTCTATTCGACTGGATGAGCTGCAACTTCTTGCAATTGAATGTCAATAAGACCAAAGCAATTTTGGTTGATTCATAGTGCCAGCTTAAGCATATTCACTTGCACGGATTACATTTGACAGATAGTTACCTTCAGCTGAACTCTGTGGTTAGAAGCCTTGGTATACTCTTGACAGTGAGCTTAGAACTGATGTCTTATGTTTATTTCATATCCTGTTTTTGCCTTCCTAATACTGCGTGTGTATGTCTACATTTAAATAAATTCACAGCTGAAGTACTAGTCAGTCCACTTGTTATCTCTGGACAGAATGTTGTGATAAGTCAATTTCAGTATTTAAAAAACGGTGGTTTTTCCCATTTAGGCAGTTTTAATTTCGAAAGCGATCTAATCGAGGATTTTTTTTTAATCAGGAACTCCTGGAGAAGTGTCTGTCAAAGTCTAACAAGAAGAGTAAAAGAGAAAAAGTATTTCTCTTTTTGGAATGTTTTCCTGGTATTCTACCAGTTTGCTGGCCTGCAGGAAAATACATTCAACACAGGTGTTCTTACCCTGTTATATTACTGAAAGTTAAAATCCTCTGGATTCTGCAGCAAGCTTGTGCACAGTGTCATCAAATAGTGATGTGTGTGCACATCCCCTATAAATCTTGTAAAGAAAGGCATCTTTCCAAGCCTTTTCTTGTAACAGTCCTAAAACAGTCTGGGTTAAAATACAGTTTAATTCACTGATTCAGTTAGTTGATCCTGCTTATGGTGAACTTACATATACCGAAACTTCATTTGGAGCATACTGAAGAAGAATTAAACTTTCGAATTGTTTCAAACCATTTCCCTATGCAGGCTCCTAGTCAGCTTAAAGCAGCATCTTGATTTTGAAGAAAAATTCAGTGATTTAATGCCAAATAGCTTGTGCGTATACTGTTTCCACTCACTCACAACTTCAGTTCCTGTTTTTAAAGGCTGAAGGTGATTTTCCTATAGAGCTTAAGGAGGTGCTAAAAGGGAGATTTTGGAGTTTTTACTTCCTTCTCTCAGTGAAGAATAGGAACGTAGCATCCTTGAATTTTTATATGAATGAACTAAACCCAAAATACTTAATAAACTAAAACATTTGTAGTTGGCATATTTTGGCTAGACTGGCATGCTCTGGTGAGAGGGCAGAGTTGACTTTATATTTTTGGCTATGGTTCAGCCTAGAACTATGTTGGCAGGGCTTCCTTCTTAAAATGACAGAATGGTTGGAAGTAAAGGAATCTCCCCTAACCATGAATGCTAACTTAAGCACTTTCTTTTTTAAAATCATCATAGTAAAGTCCCTGACCACACTGTTACCCAAGTCAGTGGTTGCAGTGAATGGCCCCAAGCACTCTTTGTTTTTTTCCTGTAAAATGCTCTTTGGCCTGAGAACCAAAGATGTGTGAAAACCATCACATTGAAACCTACATAGACGCCAGAGTTGCAGCTTGCCTCTATCTTCTTGTGCTCTTTTCCTTCAAGCTTGCAGCCAAGTTATTTCAAAGGCTTGAAATACAGAGGGGTGGGTGGTAGGTTTGGGTTTGCTCAGAGGTGCAGAGTTCTTGTAGCTTAAAAACTTCATTTTTTGCCATGTGAGGGTAGTATAGGATTTGAATATGGAAACACAATTTAGAAATGTGAATAAAGTCATCTAATAATAGCAGATAAAATTAATTTTATTATGTGCGTATCTTTTGCATTTGCTATAAGATAATGGGCAAACAATCTAAAAACAGTGTTGAAGATTTAAGTTAACTGTAAAGGCTATATAAGGTAGTATTCCTTTTCTCCTGTATTTGGTAAGAAAGAGAAATGCATTTGAAATTGAGACAGGTTTCTAGCTGAAGCAGCACCAAGCTCACTGGCAAACTCATCAGAAGTTCTTTTACTGGTATAGAAGGTGCCAGTCATGTGTCAAGTGTTATACAGATAAATTATCTGAGCTGGCTTGTCCTCTTGGATATTATTCTTTAATTTCCACACCTCCTCCCCCACCCCCTTGTCTCTATTAACATGGTTATTAGCATCTTTTTTGGTCTGTTTGAGAACAAGATCCCAGACAAATTCCTCCTGACATATTCTTGTTCTCATATGTTTGCTACATAAATTCATTATCTCTTGCCAAGCTTTAGATCTGCCAAGTTCCCTCTGTGTTGTCTCAATTTTCATTCCAAATAAAAAAATTAAAATGCAAAGAGCAAAAGACTAAAAGTGAACTCGTTTTATCTTAGGGTTGTAAGCTTTGTCTCTGAGAGGGGGGAAAAATAAAAAAAAAGCACAGGGGATTTTTATCTGTGTAAGACATCTGCCCAAACATCCCTAGCAATAATGTCATCACTGCCAAAATGTACTTGCACTACAAAAATGTAAGATAGTGCTTATTCCTGAATTATCTGTTCAACTAAGGTTTTAAACTTGAGTTAGGCTGCATGTGGTATGTTGTAAGGAGAGATAAGCAATTTAAGAGCTGTGTGAGCAGGCTGTGCACCAGTGCCGGTGAGTAATGTGTGGAGTAGGAGGTGGTTGTATGTGGCGTGGAATCCTGACACATCTGCAGAGGTTAAGCTGTGGAAACTACCACACCTCTTTATTTTCTAAAGCAGTCATAAGGTGGCCGACAGAGAGATTACCTGAAGACTTGGAAGGAGTAGAGGAATTTTGGGATAAACCGTTTATTTTCCCTGTTTGTATTAATGTTTGAGAAAAACAGTCCTTGGGGGCATGGAATCTGCTCCCACCTGTATTCACTACATTTTTTGTGGTGTTTTTTTTTTCTTGAAAAAAAGGTAAATGTAAATATAGCAGATTAAAAAGAAGAAATAAAAATTTGTAGAATAATGCAAAATAAGAATAAGGCAGAACTGGGGGGGCACGAAAGGAGCCTTTGAGGTGGGTGTTCAAGCTGTGTAAATTCTGCAATTTATTCAGTGAAGGAAGGTGTTGAATTGTGGCAGAAAGTTGCCTGCCATTTCTGATGCATCAATTTGGGGGCACATAGACACCCAGTTTTTTAAAAACATGTAAAATGCAGCATTGTGGGTTTTGGTTGCTAGCTTTGCTTAAATCACAGCTGAAAGTAAACTTGGATTCATGCTAATGGTTTCATCCTATTTTTTTCCCTTGAATTCCATTTGTCCACTTTGTGTTGCTTAAGTTCGTATCACTGACCTTTCCTCTTTGCAGAAATTCACTTACAAAATATTAAAGCTGTGTGGAAGCCTTTGTAACTGCAGCTTCAGCAAAATATGCAATTATGCAAGAAAATATACTGAAATACGTACCTGTGTGCGTCTCATCTCTTTGATATGCAAAAACCCTTTAGTGTATCTTTTGTTAACTGTTATGCTTCTGTTTCACACCCGCTTTCACAGAGTAGAGATGTGAACCCACGTGTCCCCCAGTGGTAGAATATACAATATATCTTTATATGAGCAATCAAAAAGAGCATATTTAGACAGGTTGAAGGTGAAAAAGATTTTTATGCTCAAGTTTCCAAATAGACCATTATAGCAGCATCACTAATTCCCCTCCTTCCATCTATTGTCTTCCCTCATCTGTTGTCATCAGTGACCACTGTTGATTTGTTGACTCTATTAAAGTATTCAAGGAAGCCACAGGCCTGTCATTTTGGTCATAACCTTAATCTGTTTTCTCACCTTGGGAGAAAACGTGTTAATATACTGTCTGTTTCTGTAGAATGAACTCATTGAAAAAGTTCCTGATGCAACAAATCTGCAATATGTTTAGAAGAAAAAAAGGTTTTCTGAATCTTGGTTATTTTAACAGATAGCAAGCTGTGTTTAGGTACTACTTCTATAAGAACCATACCAAATTAAGTGATGGTAAGCAATTGTAACAGTACATTGTATAGTAATTTTTGAGCTGGATGAGTCACAACTTCTCCTGATTTCTCATGATCTCTGATTCCTCGTTATTTCTGAATGATTAAGCAAATTATTTACGCTAACTTCTGCTTTCATTTGCATCACTGTAAAGCCTGTGTAACTTCATTGATTCTGGAGTTGCTTTAGCTTTTATAGAAACTAAGGGGAGGGATCATTTCTGGCAGTTTGCTGATCTGGAAAATAAATGGAACTTTTTTTTTTTTTTTTTAATGCCTTACAAGTAAATTGTATAGCTACCTAATTGCTCTTCATAAAGCACTTTAAAATTCTTCATATTGTGTATCATCTTCTTAATAATAATAAAATTATTTCTATTTCTGAGAAACTTCTTGCTGTGCAAATAAACTAAATCAAACTTGTTTGATTTTTCTTACAGTTTATTTTTTGAGGAGAATTTGCTTGTTTTCTCATATTTGAGAAACAGGCTTTATGTTTTACTTTGTATTTAATTTTTAAATTTACCTTGCATTTACAACTAGTTAAATTTGCATTTTTAACCTAAAAAGTAGCTTGCTGTTTTTTGAATTTTAGTTTGCAGATACCTGATATTTGGAAGAATCTTGTTCACTGTCTGGTACATATCATAGATCCCTGAACTGCTTCTTTTTAATCTTATTTGAAAACAGTAGTGTCCATTACATGTACTGGAATGTATTCCATTTCCTAGTGTTTGTCTGAAGATGAATTTTTCGTCCTTGTCCTTGTTTTGTATGTGTCGGTCATTGCTGCCCCTGCCATCTGAGACTTTCTTTGGTCGTATAAATAGCCTTAAGAGCTGAAGTTACAGTTGAAGTGTTTGCCATCACTAAGTTGGCTGGATAACTAAATAGGCCAGGCTTGGTATCATTTGGCTTGAATGAAAAAAAAAAAAAAGTTTTGTTTTTTTTTCTTTCATTTTTGGTGCCAGAGTTCTCTCTATTGTGGAGCTCCTCATTTATGGCCTGCAAATCTGGGAAGAAATCCATCTGGTTTCTTCATCTGTCTTGCCAGACACTGTGATCTAGTTATTAGAACAATAGATGATGAGAAGAAACTTTAAGATTAAATTGTATTTTATGGTTACTAGAAGCTATGATGAATAAGAGTAAAAAGAATGTATATTTAACCAGTAGAAGAGATTAATGTTGTCTTGAAATAACTCCCCTTAATTTATCTGTAATATTTTAATAAGTCTTTCCCATGCCATTAAATATTGGGATAGGAAAGATAACCTAAAGGGAAAGATTGTACTTATTAAAAAAACAGGTATGTCTTTGAANTTTTTTTTTTTTTTTTAATGCCTTACAAGTAAATTGTATAGCTACCTAATTGCTCTTCATAAAGCACTTTAAAATTCTTCATATTGTGTATCATCTTCTTAATAATAATAAAATTATTTCTATTTCTGAGAAACTTCTTGCTGTGCAAATAAACTAAATCAAACTTGTTTGATTTTTCTTACAGTTTATTTTTTGAGGAGAATTTGCTTGTTTTCTCATATTTGAGAAACAGGCTTTATGTTTTNAAAGATTGTACTTATTAAAAAAACAGGTATGTCTTTGAAACATATGATAATTATAAAATCTAAAACATTTGGGGAAGAGACTATGGCATCTGTTGGTTGTATGTCATTTAGTGCAGTGGAGTTTTGTTCTCTGGTTAGTGATCTTGAGCTCTGCTATGATATATTTAGGTATTCTTTATTATTTTTTAACGGAACATGAAGGATTCTTTTCCATGTGTCTCCTTCCTATCTTATTTATTAGAAATAATTTTGCACAAGGTATGTGGGTAGTATTAATATTAGGACTTCTTTTTAATGGAAAAATCTTACTGATGCAAAAAGATCATAGCGTCCGCTGAAGAACAGTTCGCTTACTTAACTTCATTTATTTTGGCTGAAATGATGCAATTCAGTTCTACATGGAAGAGACTAAAACTGTCTCAGTTGCCTTTATGTGTATGTAACAGGACATTTTGATGAGAGGATGATTAATGTGTGAAGAAAAAGTGTATGTAGCTTAAATGTGCCAGATACCACACATGAGTGTTACGATGTAATATACGTGTGTGTTATTACCTGAAAGCCAAAACTTTGTAGATTGGGATCTCAGAATTCCCCCAAATTGGCTTTGGCTGGGAAAGTGCCACTGTAACTCAAAAAAGGGAAATCAATATAACTGTGTCTTTTACTTGATACCCAAAATGTGTTCTGCCTCTGTGTTAATGAAGAGGAATATTAGGCTTTTTTTGAAAAGCATATTGATAATTTTAATGGAAATATTAAATATTTTTATTATACCTGTTATACTGTTTATTTATACCTGTTATACTATTTATTTATTTATACATTTATTATACAATTATACGTTATACCTGTAGATAACACTACAGTTCAAGGCTTAAAAAAAAAAAAAAGAGAGAGAGGGAAAGAAAAACCCATGGTATTCTTGAATCAATCTATACAGTGGGTGCCTTTGGGGGAAGTACAAGTTTTTGCATTCAAGGAGCAGCTGTACAAAATCATGCAAAAGAAATCCATGGAAAGCTACTAAATGTATAGAAACCATGACTGGCTGATTAAGTCTCTGAGCTGCTGGTGGTTTGAGATTCAAAAAGTATTCAGGAGCAGCATCATACGTGCTTACCATGCTTCTATATGTTCCCCTGCTTCTGCGTTTTGCAATAGTTAGTCCCTCAGTCTTAGCCAATACAACTGCTCTGAAGTGCAGTATTTGGTTGTGATGCTACGTTTTTGCCACACGGGTTACTGCAATATAGTGGCAGTTTCTGTTAGCAGTTAGGACATGAAAATACTGGCTTTTGTTTACATGACAGCTCTGCCTGATCCAAACCAAGTGACAAAATTCACGTTAAATTTCATTGTTATGTGTTCATGGGTGGGGTCTGAGTAGCACAGATCTTTGGGTGAGAAAATAAACAGTTGTAATGCCTTTTCTGTCCCTATCTCATTTTATAAGCGGTAGCTTGTCTTTCAGTGTGTCCTTGTTCATTCTGCACTACAGTGACCCATAGGGTAGGGAATTTTTCCTAGGTAGGAAGTGGTTGGATTTGGTATTGCTGGCTCTGATGGGCAATGTGCTTGTGACGGAGGATCGTCAGAGCTTCATTCGGGATGCACTGAAGGAACTTGTCTATCAGGTCATTGGCCAAGCACCTCTCATTTTTGAAACTCTTCTGGATCATAACAAGAATGCTATTAGAGGAAAGATTGTGGATATCTTTCACCATCTCAGTTCACCATCAAATGGATTTTCCATTGCTTGGAATTGGTATTAGGCTCTGCACTGGCAGAGGCTAATGTAGTTGCAGAGTGAATTTATCTTAGTAACTAATCCTTGCCACCTCCCTGTGAGGTGATTTGCTAAGTATTTGACAGATGGGGAAGCACGGGAGGGAGAGATGGCTTCAGAGCTGGGATTAGAGCGCTGATGTCCCAGGCTTCTGGTCCTGTGCTCTGCACAACCACAAGGCCAGCCTTTCCTGCCCGTCTCCTGTTCTTCTCTTGGGGCAAATTCCTATAGAACGTTATTAATAAAGACAACAGGGGAATAATCCTCTTGTCCTAGTCAGGAGTGAAATTCATCTTTTATTTCTGTGGTATTGTATGCAATTTAGTGCTAACGGTCAGGAGACCTTAAATAACCACATCAAACAGCTGATTCGGTGCCAGCCTTCTTTCTTATTTAACTTCGTCTAAACTGACACCAAACTTTGAGACATTCCTCCCCTCCCACAGTGGAGAGCTGCTGGGATTTTTTTATACCACACATGGCTTCCCTTCTACATTTTCCTCCCGTGTCAGATATTCATACTCCCTTTAATAACCAGCAGGGGGATCATTACATTGAGCTACTGCCAAATGCATAATGACTGCTGCCTTTGCCTTACACAGTCACCGCTCTACTGATATCCAATTCAGCATTGTAAAGTGCTTAGGGCTACCTTGGGGATGTGCTATATTAAACCCAACTATTCTAAATCCTATTTAATACAAAGAGATTGGTGGGGGGGAGGGGGGAGGGAGATTTCAAATTGTTGTTAGTCAACCTGTTTTCAACAAGTGAAAATACCTGGTCATTTAGGGCCCGATTCTGTCACTCTTAGGTCATAAATAGTCCCACTGATTTTAGTAGGGGTGCACGAAGGCGAGCACTGTGCTTGCCACTGGGGGAGGCAGAATCAGGTCCTAGAGAAGCTGCAGCTGAGACGGTAAGTTTGCAAGGACCTGATGGGGGTGAGTGCGCCCATTTCTGAATTCCACTTACAAATGTTTTACAGTGAAAACAGGAAAGCGGAAACATGCTTCACATCTGAACTAAAAATAAAGGTACTCTTAAACTTGTAAAAGACAACATTTTTATTTGAATGATATGACAGAGCTGCCACAGGAGTGTTACCTGCTATAAAGAAAGCTTAAGAATTATTACCTTTATTAGACCAGTGACACTGAGCTTTAGCCATACATTTCTAACTTCTGTCCCTCTACAGAGACAATTTTCTTTTCTTAAATAAACTGTCATGCTAGTGTTAATATATTGTTGGCTCCCTCATACTCTGAGAATACTGCTGATATAAAACATGTATATGTTAGATTGGTAATAGTATCTTTAGTGTAGCTGACTAGAACAAATGTGTTTCCCTCATGGCTGTGCTAATGTGATAAAGGAAAATTGGCTGTTCATCAGCTTTTGGCTGGGTAAAGACAGTAGAGATGGAACCACATTCTTTTTTATGCATTAATACCACTGAGAACTTTTCACTAGTTATATTTCATGTGCGGGCATGTTGTGCAAAGATGTTGTAAAACATGAGATAATGCTACAAATAACAAAGTAGAAAAGCCTGTATCTTTTATGATGATAACAGTCAAACACCAAATGACAGTAACAGGCTGTAAAAAATGTGATGCAGAAAAAAAATGCAATGTAACCACCATATACACATCTACTTAGGCTCTTGCAAATAGGGCATCAGATGTTATAGAAGGCTTTGAATTAAAATTAAACAAAAAACTGTTGTATTTAGGTCATCGATATGTCAACACAAAAGATAATTTAAAATGGAGAGATGTATTTTAAGTGGTGAAACTCATATGCAATAACTTTTTGAACAAATCTCAAGGCTTAGTAATTATGATAATAGCCTTCAAATTTCCATCAGTGGAAGGGCAATAAATATTCCTGTCTAAATTTGGGAAATATTGACTGAATCTGGAAATGGCAATAAAGCTCAGCATGCATCTGTATGTTTGAAAATGCAGTTTAAGGAGAAAAATTCATCTGTACGATTTTGTGTGAAGCCTAAATAAAAAAAAAATCCAGACAAAAATCTCCATCTCATTTCATATTTTCTTTTTTAAAATACTGATAGACTCATGTTGCCTGGGGCACTGATGCTGATCATCTGAGCTCAGATTTATAGATAATTGTGTCTGTTTATCTTGGTCTGAAAGTTGAAAGACTTTATTGGTGGAATAGCATTGTGAGTGCTTATATTGTGGTTTTTAAACTGATATTTTTTCAGGTTCTGACTTTCCTCTTGGCAACAAATTATTCTGGCTTGTAAACCTTCTGTTTGTCCTTACATATGTATTGTTCTTATGGAAGCAATTATTCGAGGTTTATTTTATTTTGATTAGCATGGGTATCAAGACAGGCTAAAGCACTCTAGTTTTATTTGGCCTCTGTAGACACGATTCACCAGGCATCCATATCTGCAAAATGGAAATAACACTCTGTAAATTGGCAACAACAAAACGATGTTTCAAAATCTGAAGGCTACCAGGCTTTCATGTGAAATAAGCCTTATGCAAGCTAAATATTGCTAAAAATCAAGTAATTTCAGTTTTGCAAATAAATAACTTTCTGAACTAAATAAGATTAAGTTTATTCTGTGAACAATTCAACAGAGTTCAATATTTTTTAATAAGTTGAACTTAGTTTCTATAATTAACTTACTTAATGGGAAGCTGACTATAGCCACGATGCGTCCAGTTTTCCTTTTGTATGTGCCTGTAGTTTTTAAATGAGTATTGAATTTCATAAGATATAAGGCTGAAAGGCAGTCCCATATTATTACACTTTTCTAATTTTATGTAACCTAAACATGAGGATTTTTAATGCAAAAAAGTACTTTGTAAAAGCTCAGCATCTTGTGACTTTGTGGAGCTGGGAGAATGCCATAAAGTATTTCTATGAACTTAGCTCAAATTGAAAATGAGTTGGCAGGGAAGGGAACACTTGCAGAAAACAGTGCCCCGGGGTGCTGGCTGAGTGCATATTCCTAGCTAAGGGTTCCCTTGATGTAAGGGAATTACCCACTGGGTGTATAGCAGATGTAGCCCGTTTCTATACCGTTCCCTTCAGCCCTTGTAGAAAGAAACATGCTGGAGTTCGGGAGGCACTTTGGAGGGGTGTTACAGGCCTGCCTGAAACGTGCTGCATCTGGTTATCCTGGGTATGGTAGATAGCCCCTCGGGGCCTGTATGAGCTGATGTGTACGAGGAAGAGTCTGACAGCTGTAACATGTGCCCATGGCCTGAAGTGGTGAAGTAGCTGTAACCAGCCTCGTACCTTGTGAAACAGACCCTTCTTCTTTTCGTCTCTTCCCCCTCCCCACCGGATTACTGTACCATAGATTGTTCTTTGATTTAACCACTGTAGAAATGTTATACTCTGTGCATCTGAGTGATGATCTTATTAACTGGATTGCTAATGGATGGACAGAAAAGAGGTATCTACTTTCAGTAGGCACCAAAAATAAAGACACGCAGCAAGTAGGTCAAAGTAATGTTAACGGTTAATCAGTGGTAGACGCAACATATTGGTGATTGCGTGATAAAGCATGTGTTTGCATTGATTCTATAGGTGCATCACAACAGAATTAGTTTCTTCTTCAATGGCTGGGAAGATGACAACACACCTTTTGATTCAAGGATTCTTGTGGGAACAGTTGCAGATAGTGATGCTGATGGTACACTGCAAATTGGACAAAGTTTCACAGGTAAATCTTGTAGTATTTTAGTGGAATGAACTGAAATATTGAAATAAGATGTGTACGATGTGGTTAAAAAACTTGTGTGAGTCATTTTAAGTTATCTATATGCTGAGAAGTAATATCTTCCTGCAGGAGAAAATTCCTATTGTACAATTAGCTTTCTCAAAAGATTGGCTGAAAGATAGAAGTTTGGTAGGTGATCCTGTAGGTTCATAATTTATTCTATGTGTTACTGCATATAGGTAGGTTTTCCTGCATTCTCCATAACGTAGGTCTGTAAAGTGACACATTCCATTAATTTACAATCATAGTTTTTCTGCGTAAATATACGAAACTGTTTCAGAATGGAATTGTTCATGGCCACTAGACTACTCCTCTCCGGAGTGAGGAATAGAGCTGAAGATTTCTGGCTGTTCATGTTCTTCAGTTCTATCAATACTCACGTAAACCACTAGCAGAATGAGAACCCCTCAGCCCCTCGTAATGCCTGATAGTGTTACTCTTCATCTACATCTAGAATTTTATATGTACCACAGCATGACATGATTGTTGCAGAACAGCTGGGGGATGTTTTGTTGCTCTCCACAAATTCTTGGCTCTGCAGATGTAAGAACACTGACTATTGCTTTTCAGGAACATGCAGAATTTGAAGCTACCTCCTAAATATAAGTATATGTCACTTAAACAACTTTATTGTGCTCTTGAGCAAGAAAGTCATTCTGTGCCCCATTTCTTAAAGCTTGTATTTGGAAATGTGTTTTGTTGTGATTTTGATTCTGAATACTGGATAACTAGTAAATGTATAAAAGAAAGGAATATTTTAAAATGCTTTTTATCTTTATTGTATAAATTGATAGGTACAGTTGTACCTACTGTATCTCTTCTCTAATTAGAGGTGGCACATGGACTGGCTCATTACTTCTGTCTAATGAGCCGATCCTTGTGCCACCTCTCTAATCAGAAAAGAGATAGGTACAAAATGTTCTTATAAAGTTATTATAAATCATTCTTTTTTACCAAAAAAACTAAGTCACTGCCCTCTATAGTTTTGTCCAGGTCCAAGATGGTTTCATTCAGGAGGGGTAATTGTGCAAGAGAGATCTGAGTACTGAATTGAAGGTGCTCTCATGCAGTGCAAAGCCGCCTTCTGCTCAATAGATTACTTATTTATAGTATATTTTCTTAGGTTTAGAGCAATTTGTTGGAAGAATGCAAGATTTTCGGTTTTACCCAGTGGCACTTACAAACAGGTAAAGAACCTTTTTTTTTGTAAAAAAAAAAAAACAAAACCAAAAAAAATAGGAGTGTGGTAAGAAGAAAGAACAGATAACAATATGCTTATTTCCCTAAGTATAGTGCTTTTCTGATGTCTCCTTTAGGTGATTGCTTATGATCATGTAGTTTACTGAACCTCATTTCAAAGATGACTTTTAATCTAAAAAATCTTGAATTAAAATAAATTCAACAACTTAATGTGTTTTGCCTTTGAACTGTTGCTTAAATATAGCTAGTTTATGTAGTAGTATATGTAGTATATATGTAGTGAAACTCAACACTCAAAAATAAATGTGTGCTTTGCTTGTTATTGTTGTCCCTGTTACAACCTGACTTAGTAAGTGTTCTTGCAGAGAGTAGATCCAGTTGCTAGATTCCAATGCTTATGAATTATTAAGGTGTTATCAACTCATCGTAATTTGGACATAATAGCGTGTGCTGATAAGCTTAGTCCTGCTGGATGAGACTTGCCAAGCTTTCCCAGATCTCCATGTAAACTGTGGGGTGAGGAAGGGAGCATAGCGGGCCAATCCAGTTTAGACCACTTTAATGCTAGTGATCCAAGTGAAGAGGACAGGCACTCCCAACTAGTCAACATGTGGGCTTTGTGGCTGTGAGCTTGGCTCCTGGGCTTAGCAGTTCCTTTCCTCTGGTTTCAGCTTCCCCATGGAATCAGATATCCATGTCGGGTATTCTTGATGCTACTCCCACTCCCC
>VZTQ01007652.1:39471-50631 GCA_013400755.1 Pelecanoides urinatrix | reverse complement strand
TTTTTTTTTTTTAATTCCAAATAATAAAAAATAAAAAGACGAAAATTGAAAAGATTTTTCCCTGCTTCGTCTTATGAACTGTGCCATTGAAACAGATATGTTATTTAAAGAAAAAGCCAGTTTTTCCTTTGTCAAATATACAGTAATCGAACCAACACTAAACAAATAGGCAAATAAACCACTCCTTTGTGCACATCCCCCTGGCCAGCGACATTGCATGTGACACATTTGGAACAGCTTCTATGCTGAATCGGACACTTCATTCCCAAATATACCTGTGCAGGAGGGAGCCAAAGGCCAGGTTTCAGTTTCAATCTAAGATTGAAACTGAAGACTATTTGGTTTCAGAGCAAGATCTGAAGTCAACATTGATAAATATTGTTTTGTCAATGGACACTGCACTCTTGCTCCACTAAATCTCTTCTCATTCTGCTAGGTCTTTCTGCAGCAATTTTACAACTATTATCATACCTTTGTCTCGCCTGCAAAACTGCACCTCTGTGAGTTGATGCCTAACTTATAAACTTACGCTGCACAAGGATTAATTTTGTTTCCCTCCAGCTCTCTCTATACAGAATTTCAGTAAAGCAGCAGAGGAGGACATAAGTGCTGGCAGCAGATACGCGATGCTCAGTTCTACCTGTCCTACATCGCATTATAGCTGCCAGCCTGGCTAGGAAGGAATAAGCTGGTCAAAACCAGCCAAAGCTGAGTCCTAACTGGAGATAGCAAAAGAAAATGATTACTTATGGGCAGTCTTGCCGCAGCGTTCTTCAAGTGAACATTGGTTTGTGTGCAGCATATGGGCACTCCTGGGTTCTCGCCAATGCTGAACTTGGTCTGAGAAGTATCAGTTAAAAAAGCTTTCAATCATGTCCTTTTGTCTAGGAAACTCCATCCAGTTTTGCCAGAAGAATAACTTATGAATGGACTACAGCCCTGAAACAGCTGGATGTGAAGCCGCTGATGATTAGGGAACTCCAACTAGCTTAGACAGCTGTGACATTTCCTTAGCTGCACAAACCTTCCACTCGTTTCCTATAAATTGTTACTCAGGTTCAAAGACTCTTTGATTATCTTTATAGTTGGGTCCCAGATACCTAGGAGACTGCCTAAAGCTCTCAATGACCTGTCTGTTCTTCTGGCACAACAGGACTTCCTATGGTAAGGGTAAACATGTAGGAGATGGAGACTTCTTAGGGACTGGTCTGGTACTTGAAATTAATTTCTATAGCAATGAAGACCATAAAAAAAAATGTTTCCAGTGAAAACTGCATTTTCTTAATTCTACATTTTTAATTTTTCTGTGTCTGTAGCTTTATTATGTTAACACCACTTCCCCCCCTCCTTCCCCCAATTCTGTACAGTCAAAATATATTGTTTTGGTTACATAATTCCACCAGATACCTCATTCTCTATGATCTGAAAAATACAGTTTTCTAAATACATAGTAAATACTGTGATACTGTGTAATTAAGGAGGTGCAGTTTTCTGTATACTTGCTGTAGAAATATTTTGTTAGCATGCAGTGTTTGCAGAGTCAGGTTGTCACTGAGAAATATCTGCAAATAGCAGTGGTTATTTGATAAGACGGAATGAAAGAAAAACTATCAGTGTGATATGGTCAAGGTATATAGGCACTAGCAAAGCAGTCAGTTAAGTGAAGTGTGTAGTAAACCTGTACTTGGCAGAGAAAAACCATGAATTATCAATATGAGAGAAAAGTATCATTTTTGTTACCTTAGTGAGGTCTCAGGGTTTATGCAACTGTCATCCCAGATTTTCTTCTGATGACACTTCAAATTAAGGTCCTAGGCAAATAAAATAATCATTAAAATGCAGTGGCTTAGGAAGAAAAGGTGTGATCAGTGAAAGAAAATGCAAGGCATAGCAGAAAGATTGTTGTGTGAAGTCTAGAAATAAGACCTCTATTTACTTTTGTACTTGCAACTTGTGAGATTGTTGCTCAGGTAATTCTTCTATAATTCTTCTGCACCACCCATACATTATATTACCTTGTAAGTGTGATCAAAGGGAAAATAGTGAACAGAAAAAGTGAGAGGTTGGTGTACTTGATAAGGCTTCTTTTACATATCAAACCTGAATTTAAACAAGGCCATGTACTGGTTATATTGAATTGCATATTGTACATTAAAAAAAAAAGAGAATGAATACTGAAAACAAAAACTGTTTTATCATACCAAGTAATTTCGGATTTGCAATTTTTAGTTTTAAAATTTTAAAAAAAAGGGATAGAAAAGCTGATCCTAAAGATCAACTTTCAAATATAACATAGATCCTAAAGCCACATGATGTTGCCTTAAACATTAACAAAAGCTATTGACCAAAACAACACTAACGAAAAAGATTTTACTGTATCAGCCTCATTTGACTAGTTGACAGCTAGCAAAAATAAAGTGCAAGAAATAAAAATTTTTCACTTCAAAAATGAGGAACAAAAGAGTGGAAGTAGCATTCAGTAGATGTGATGAAAAAATCTGCAGAAAAACATATTTATAAAGAAAGAAAAGATTGTTACACTTACTTACAATGAAATCCATAGGGCTTCCACAGGGAGTTGTTTGATTTAAGGCATAATTCTTAGGCAAAACATGCAACACTAATTTGAAATTTGCCAGCAGTGAATAATTTAACAGCTTTTACTCATCATGTTAAAAAACTAAGCTACTGTCTCAAACTAAACCTACACCATGTCAACTTATTGGGGCTTTGTGTTTAAAACATACCACTTTCAGTGGTGTCTTGCTTTCTTAGTGTGCCTTGCAGAATAATCTGCTCTGCAACACAGGATATAGACCACACAGCATGGAAATCAGTCCTGATGGTCCTCACTCTGAGGGATATAGGATTTGTGCAAGCAGTTTTGTCCATGAGTGTGTGGAGCAAAGAAGGTGCAACAACTCCAGCACTTGCTCAGTTGGCACATACCAGTTGCAGCAGCTTTTTCAATTCATAGACTAGTCTTAGAAACTACAGCCCCAGCCAAGCACACGGAGCCAAGTTCTGTTCTTAGTTACACTGATGTAATTCTGAATAGACGCTTGCCTGTTTTATTCATTCATAGCTCACACTAGTGTTAATGTGTTTGGATATGAAAATAAGTTATTCAAGCAACCTCCCACTCATGTAATATTACTGTTCCCACTGAAATTAATGAAAGGTTTGGCTAAGTGAAGACTTCAGAATTTTGTAAATATTCAGTTAGTGTATAATTCGCTGCCAAATTCAAACTTGTTTGCCACTGAGGTAAAGGCAACTCTGCTGAATTTATTGGAACTGCATCTCGTTTCAAACTGCCTCATAGTTTCATTTAAACCAAAAGAATCTGCACACTTGAAAGAGGCATTTGGAATAAGTGTTTCAACCAGACTGTGTAGAAAGTGTTGGTCCGTATTTCCTTTCACCCTGGCATAATTTTGGGAGAATCAGCTTTTACTCTCATATATATTTGATGCAAGACAGCTAAGAAACGTGCTGAGCTTTTTTCCTGTTTTTATTTTCTACATCTGAAAATAAAAAGTGTTAGGAGTGCTTCTGTACTCTCAGTAATTAAGTATTCCACCTTAACCTTATATGTGCTTATAAAGTTTAAGCAATAATTTAAAAGAAAAATTAAAATTAATCATTATTAAAAAGTTATGGTTTTTGACTTAATGGCCTAGGGTGAAGCCAAGGGCAGATAACAGTCTAGCAAACTGGCTGTTAACTTCATTAATGACTTATTTCCTCAGGATTATTGCTATTATAAACTAAATTCAGTGGTTTAGAACAGAAATTATACCACATCAGTTGCTCTGCCCCCCTTTAAATTAGCTATGACATGATTTGAGGCACATTTAGGAGAACAGCTATTTTTAATTTAGCCTTTCTTTCCTTATCTTTATGCTGACTACTTTGGACATATGTATTTTTACTAAAAATCCAAACCTATATAATTCATCTACAAATCAAAACATTTAAATTAAGGAGAGAGGCACAAAGAAAGGAAATGAGTGTACTCCAGCTTCACGTATGGATAAAACTGATGCCAATTAAAATTAATCTCAAACCTACCTGAGGTTATTCTGCCTGCATCTCTTAGGAACTTTTCTCCATGCATTTCTTTCACCACTGTTACAAAAAGAGAAATGCAATTAGACGGAAACTGGTGTAAACTTCATGTGAATGATTCATACTGCTTCTGTATTGCTGCATTTTACTGAAGCGATGCAAAAGATCGTAATACTAGCACAATGCTTAAAAAACAGCAGTAGATTTTGAATAAAGAGCTCTGCATTCTGCTGGCAGCCGAGGAGTTCAAACAGAAAACATGCCAGCAGTATAGACCAATGCATTATCACCCCCTCCCTCTTGCTGCGTAACTGTGCTTCATAATATGCCATAACATTGGCAAGCACAGCTCAGAGCTTTTTAAGAACACAAGGAAGCTCATGAATAATGGTTGAATCAGGAAAGTGATAATTACATGAGACAACTGAATGCCAGTGGAGTCCCCAGTGGAAAATACTCTTCAGTGAAGATCATCTCCACCTTTCATTTCCCTGGTTTTAGCAGTACATTGCTATATTTTTCAAACCAAAATTTTAAAGAAAATATTAAAGTTCCCAAAACCATGTATGGTATTTTCATATGTAACCCCTATTTTAAAATGTAAGGTTGTGCTTCAAAGAGAGAGAAAAAAAAAAAGCTTTCATTGTTGACTCAGTGAGATAAAATATTTTGCTGTTTTACAGAACTAGTTGACACCATAAAATTTATATTAAAAAATGCAACAACCACTAATGGCTTAATTGTAAGCATCCTGGCTTAAATGTTTTTCCTTGTACAGGAGGTATAGTAATTTTCATTCGACCTCCAATTCCACCTACAATGTGGCCTGAGAGCAAATATGATTAGCTGGAATGTCTACTCTTCAGCCCCCAGTCTCAAGGAAGACAGCTCTAATCTTTTCATACAATAAGCATCTCTACTAACATCCCTCCTGTCACAGCACCATGTTCCTTCTGAACTTGTAATGCAAGGAGAGGTTGCCATGTTCTTTGCACATTATTGAAACTGCAGTGGGACTTAGAGCCGGAAGCTGCAAGCTGTGGACCCAACTCCTTTTTGTTGTTGTTTGTACTTGCTAAATAAATGCTTTTCCAACATACAGGAGTTAACCTCTCAAAAAGGAAATGAGAAATGAGTCTCATTATTGCTTTCTATTAAAGCACTAAAAGTTGAAGTGACTCCAATAGGTTGAGATTCATTTGGACATGACAGTGAAATGAGACTGTGACTATTACACAACAGTTTTTGTGACTTACAGTGTATGTAACATTCATACATTCATTAATTTTTCATTCATTTTTATTTGAAATAAAATCTTGTTCCTTTTTTATCACCTCAATCCTCATTCTTAAAAAAAAAAAGCCAAAACTGACTCACAATGGATCTCAATGTTGGTTTTCAAACAAACTCAGAACTTTTTTTTAATCGGTGATTCTTATATATTTAGCTAGACAGCTTTGCATTCAGTGGTTGACAGGATATTTTTAGAATGTGAAATGTGTAAATTAAAAGATCTGGGAAAAATTGATTTGGGGTAGGTTGTTTATGTAAAACATCATACAGGCTATTAGCATTTTACATATATTTATGTGATTTTCAGAAAAAATGATGCTGGAAAATGTAAAGGAAGATGTAGGAGTCCTTATACTAAAAAGCACAAAAGGTCAAAAGCTTTATCACACCTACATCACAAGGTTGCAGAAACAGATTTCTAATATTTTTAGAGGGAGCCTATCAACATGATTTATTCACAGACCACTGTAGTATTCATAGAGCCTTAATCCACTGTAAGCAAAGTTCTATGTTGCATATGTGTAAAGGCATAAACTGCTCTTAACCCACACAAGGAGAATGAATAATAGGAAATTTCATATTATTTTCCACTAAAGTATTTCACACTTGTAGTTGTTGCCTCTCTTACTTCTCTAGGTGGCTTAGATATCTTGGCCAATGCAGATTCAACATCTAATGGGTGCACATAGGTATTCTGGGACCCTTTTAGTTGTTCCAGTTCTGTTTTATGCTGCACAATTACAGTCTTTCTCTAACAGAGGAAATATAACCTTGTAGGCAAGGACACCCTTCTGAAAGTGGAAAACTGAATCACCTCTGTTCTTAGGCAGACAACATGATGTGGAGTATTGATTTAAATGCTTATTTTCCAGCCAGATCGGTTCCCTGATCCAGTTCACTGTGCAGGCACACAAGCAGGACAGTGGAACAGCAACTGAAGGTTCTTGATTAGGTTGGCATAATTACCAAAATGTAGGTTCCAAGTTAATTCCTTTACACCAGCTTGATTTTTCTCTCCTAACTAGAAAGTAAATACTTTATTTCAAAATTAACTAGATTTTTAATTTTGTTTTAATGGTTTTTCAATTTTTTTGGAGGGGGGAGGTGTGAGAATTGTTGGGAAACAATAAATCTAAATGAATTTCTTCCACAAATTTTAGCTGTTAAACCAAGGTCTACTCTGTGAGGACACACACAAATCTTTCTTAGTTTATATTTTTGCAGATAGTGCCTATGACACTGGCATTATGGAAGAAGTCAGAGAGGTGAGGTTATGCAGAGTGATATTGCCAATTACACATTAGAGATGATTCGGATTACTTCTACGTGACTTCAGAAGAGTAATAAATCAGCACAGCTCCTTATAGCTCCCCATATGCTAATGTGTATATAGAAAGATTGGAAAAATATCTTGAAATGCTACATGAAAGAGAACTTTAAAGTTTCAGTCTTGTTAATGAAGTTATAGATGTCAATAACCAAACACAATCCTTCGCTTTCTGAAAAAATAAGATGCCTTTGATGGCATAGGTTATGAGAATTGATTTCAGCCCTGGTGTTTGTCTTTGTAATCTTTAGGGAGAATTTCTTTGGTGAATAAGACTGTCATTGTCCTTTCAAAAAAGTTAGTTTATAGCCCACACTTGGTCACAGACTTAGGTAAAGAATGTTTGCTTTAGTCTGAAATGTCAATGAGGAAGAGAAAAAATGATGTGGAAAAAAGCAAACACCAAAAGTGGGTAAGCACAGACACAAGGCTTCAACTTAATTAGCGTTATTATCGTATGTTTTGTTTAACAAGCTATTTTCAATAGAAAAAGGTGTGCTTTTTATTGTATACAACCATATGAAAATGAAAGCTGCAATGCTGAAAATATGATTTATAATGAAAAAATTTTAACCTTAAATAGTTTTAAAAAGCTCCTTATTCATTGTGAAGTGCATCTTTAAAACTGTATGGTAGTGTATTGTTTTTATTTAGATTATATTTTTAAAAATCTGCAGTATCATTCCTAATGCTGAGACAGACCAAAGAACTCTTGAAGGTAACATAATCTAGTGAATTAAGAAGGATCTGAAAAAACAGGAACCCTTGAATTATTACTTTTTCTTTGCCACTGACTTTCAGGTTAGCTTGAGGCATCTCTCTTAAACTGCTTCAGTATTCACAGCTGTAGAAAAGACATGACAATACCTAAGTAATTCGTAAGTTTGTTAGAAGAAAAGATAAATTTCTGTTGGGAAAGAAATTTCTAGTTGTAAAACATCAAAGGACTGATTCTATAGTCTTGGCTTGCACTGAGACTGTGGGCAAAGAGGCACTTCAATGCAGAAAAAGTCTGGATTGCTAGTAAAAAGGTCGATTCTGCCCCTTTCCCTCCCTCGCATGATGTGTTATTGCAGCTGTGCAGCGAGATGGATCAGGTAACCTCTCTTGCTAGCAACCAGCCTTGCAAAAACAGTGGCATTGGAAAAATGGTAGGATAAAAGGGGCAGCCCTTTTCAGGAACAGAGCTGGCTCTGGAGAGAGGTGGCTGTGAAATCAGGGCCTGAGTATGGCCAGGGACGTTCCTTGAGGTTAACCACCTCTCTGTGGGAGAAGGCTGAGGGAATAACACCCTGGGGAGAATGGCAAAATGTCCTCTTATCTTTCCTCCTCCCTCTCAGTCATTTACATACTCAGCTGGTACTTCCTGGAATGACACTAGACACAGAGGCAAATGAAACAAGCATTTCAAACATTGTACATTTTTGTCTTTGTCTTCTTCCTTTTTGCTTGTCCTTTCTTCAGTTTATTCTGTTAAACAGTTTAGTGAGGAAGTGACATTTTTGGCTTTGTGTTTTTGTGAAATCACATATTGGTATCCTCTCTTAAGGAATTGTCTTCCTCTCTCTCTTTTTCATTTTAAAATATTTATTCCAAATATGTACATCTGTGTTTTTCCCTGTATAATTTGCCCATGAGTGTGGTGTAGAAATGTTATGTCACCCAAGACCAATAAAACTACAGCTAGTTAAATTAGGCATTGCTGTTAATTACTTAATTGTCTCTATTTGCAAGGAGTTAATTTTTAAACAATGCGTTCCTTCCTCGATTATTCATAATTTTACACAAACATATTTCTGACAAAAAGAGTGAATAGGGTCCCAAATTTATTATCTTGTCTCTGATTAGCCAACGATTAATTGTAATTTTTTTGTTATTTGTATTGTTTACCTGTCCTAGAATAAATTTAATAAAGAAGGCAACCTTTTCCTTCTTTCAGGTACGAAGAAACCTCAGAGTTTGGAAAAGTCAGAATTTTATGGAGTTTTCAATCTGTTCTTTTCAATTGAGCTCCTTGCTCCAAAACCACTCAAAATAAACAAATTCTTGTAATCCTTCAGGAGTCACATTAAAGAGAAATTATAGCTATAACCAAATAAGAGCATTTGTTTTTCACATAAAGGGAAGAATTACTGTGGAAGTTGTAGCCAGTTATTAAAGCGTGTTGCTAAAACCACAAAGCTTTTTACGTGAGTGTTACTTTATATTCACCTATATACTCACATAAGTTAGTTCAGATACTACTGAGGGCAAAATACTTGTTTTTCGGTGTGAAATTGTACAGATCATATCTTTGGAAAGTTTTACTGCCTCTGCACTACAGAACAAGTATTTGCAATTGGCAAGGGTTAATTTGCGCCATCTTCATGCAAATTCATCTTAGTTGATGAAATTATGAACTTTTCAGAAATCAAAGTTGGTACCTGGCTAAGTAAATATTTGGCAGAGTTTAGTAACTAAAATCTCCCAAACCTGCCTCCCTTATGATGGGTGGGCCCTCTTAACAATCTTTGTTACTCTTCACATCTGCTACCTCCAGAGAAGGTATACCATTACCTCCTTTTTCTAATGTAGGAGACCTATGCTAATCCACACTGATTTTAGGATCCCAGAGTCATCATATTACAAAGCATGTGGAGGTCTTCTTTCTCATGGTGCAGGCTGCAGACTTTCTTATTCAAATCTTTGATTCCTGATCGAGGTAAAAAACTTCAAATAAACCTAATTTTAGAATTATAACCCTTACTTGTACAAAGAAATAATTCTGGGGACCTTGATTCATACATTTCAAGCTCTAAAAATCAATGCAATAACAACCTTTTCACCTTCTGCAACAGATGCGGTGCACAGCCCTGTGGGACTCTGGGTTCCTGTAAGTGTGGGGCACACCATGCTCCCACTGCAGCAATGTGGCACTATGTGATTGTCAGCATGCCTCTCCAGAGACCACCACCATGCTTTTAGCTGTGCTAAAACCAGAGAACAACTGAAAGCAAAAACTATGTTTACATCAGCTAACACCGAGAAATTATTGAAAACCACTAAACTCAGTATTTCCACTAATCAAAAGAGCCTTTGACTTCAGTTTTGAGAGCTAAATGTAAAAGAAGTATTTAAGAAAATAGGACAGAAGAGAATGGAATACTATGGAAGTCCTTAAACGTCTCAGAAACCTCAGAAAACTAGCTGAGGGGTGATAAGCAAAAAAATAAGACTTACCGTCCAAGAATCTAAACCAGAAGCTTGTGTTAAGCACCTTACTTTCTCATAGAGGATGTGGGAGTGTTTATGGGCTTCCAAATGCCGATCCAAGTTACACATCCAAGATCACCTGAGGAGGCCTGTAAACTAGAGAAAAACCTTTATCTCAGCTTTCTAGAGTTCCAGTGCAGTAATTCAATTTCTGGATTACATTGAAAATCTGTTCAGAGAAGATTCATAGGTATTTAGAAACATTTTTCCAATTTGTGTGTCAACTTTTATTTTTTATTTGTGTTATGTAAGACACAACCGGAGTAGAAAAGCACTTGTATGAGCCACGTGAACATATGTTCCTCGGTTGTAAAGAACAGGGGCTAAGAAAGAGCACTAGATACGGGCTTAGGTGATGAGTCTTCTGATACCATTTAGTCTTCTTAAATGATGAAAAGCTGATGGAATTAGGTCATCTAATACTCCCATTATTGTGAACTTCAGAAATCCTTTCTTTTTGTGATATTTCTCATATCTTGGACCATTTTCAACCTCAGAGTATCCAAGTGCAACTAATGGGACTTTGCTCCAACTTAAAAAATAACTGTTATGGTCTTTACCCAGTGACTCAGCACAAAACATATTTGCCCAAATGGTAGATTTTTCAGCGTTGTTAGTCCAGCTCATGAAACATGGGTCCACTGAAACTGTTCTACAGCCTTGAATAGAGCATCTAAGTTAATGCTCCAGTAATTACATTGTGTACATAGGGCACTAGAGAGTTGTATTCATAATGCCTCAATTAAGGAATCTGTTATAAGCATATACTTTCAGGGGCTAAACCCTTAAGAGAAATTATTTTGCAAAATTTGGTAAAAAGCTGTCAATCATTTGTGAAAGGAAAGTAGAAATTTTTTTCAAGTAGTGCTTTGTTTTTTCTCCTCCCCTCCAAAAACACCTCTTGCATAACAGAGTGCACAATTTTAGTACGCCTAGAATCATAGAATCATAGAATCATTAAGGTTGGAAAAGACCTCTAAGGTCATCGAGTCCAACCGTCAACCCAACACCCCCATGCCCACTAAACCATGTCCCTAAGCACTTCATCTATACGTCTTTTAAATACCTCCAGGGATGGTGATTCCACCACTTCCCTGGGCAGCCTGTTCCAAGGCCTGACCACTCTTTCAGTAAAGAATTTTTTCCTAACGTCCAGCCTAAACCTCCCTTGGTGCAACTTGAGGCCATTTCCTCTCGTCCTATCGCTGGTTACTTGG
>VZTQ01007652.1:22850-39437 GCA_013400755.1 Pelecanoides urinatrix | reverse complement strand
CCAACTGGATTTAGCTCCATTGACTACAACTCTTTGGGCTCGGCGGTCCAGCCAGTTTCTTATCCAGCGAAGAATGTACCTGTCTAGGCCGTGAGCTGCCAGTTTCTCCAGGAGAATGCCGTGGGAGACTGTGTCAAAGGCTTTACTGAAGTCCAGGTAGACCACGTCCACAGCCTTTCCCTCATCAACTAGGTGGGTCACCTGATCATAGAAGGAGATCAGGTTGGTCAAGCCTAAAAGTTCTCTTCTCTTTGTGAAGCATGTTCTGACTCCCATTAATTTTGCATAACAAATGAAAAGTTGCAAGCACTTCTCTGAGACCTGGAGCTAAGAGCTACATCTGATGCACTTGTCTCCCTAGTCTGGTACAGGCCTCTGATTACTACCTGCTATTGGTCATACAGGCTGGCAGTGAGGAGGTTGCAGAGAGAAGTCCCGAAGCGATCAAAAGGAACTTCAGGGCACTGGGGCGATTGGTGGAAGGATCGGGAGTGCAGGTAGTGTTTTCC
Organism: Pelecanoides urinatrix; assembly: GCA_013400755.1. Classification (NCBI taxonomy): domain Eukaryota; kingdom Metazoa; phylum Chordata; class Aves; order Procellariiformes; family Procellariidae; genus Pelecanoides; species Pelecanoides urinatrix. The sequence continues at coordinate 38,928 of VZTQ01007652.1, read as the reverse complement.
TCAATCCCTTCAGTGGCAGGGAGGAATACTGAAGGGAACAGGAAAACTCATTGGATCAACACATGGCTTAGGGGCTGGTGCCATCAGCAGAATTTTGGCTTCTTTGACCATTGGGAGGTCTACACAGCACTGGGCCTGTTGGCAACGAATGGAGTTCAGCTGTCTCACAGGAGGAAAAGGATTCTCACCTATGAGTTGGCGGGGCTCATTGAGAGGGCTTTAAACTAGGTTCGAAGGGGGAAGAGGATAAAACCAGACTCACTCGAGAAGAGCCTAGGGGTGGCACGCCAATGTCAGGGGAGAAATCGGTAGCCAAGCTCAAGTGATCTACGCCAATGCACGCAGCATAGGCGGCAAACAGGAGGAGCTGGAAGCCATTGTGCAGCAAGGTAGCTACGACTTGGTTGCCGTCACAGAAACATGGTGGGATGACTGTCACAGTTGGAGTGCTGCAATGGGTGGCTATAAGATTTTCAGAAGGGACAGGTGAGGAAGGAGAGGTGGTGGGGTGGCCCTGTATGTTAGGGAGTACTTTGACTGTCTAGAACTCAATGGTAGTGATGATGAAGTCAAGTGCTTGTGGGTAAGGATTGGGGGGAAGGCCAACAAGGCAGATATCCTGCTGGGAGTCTGTTATAGACCACCCAACCAGGATGAGGAGGCAGATGAAATATTCTACCAGAGGCTTGCAGAAGTCTCACAGTTGCTAGCCCTTGTTCTCGTGGGGGACTTCAANAGAGAGAAAATTAGAAAGGCAAAAGCCCAGCTAGAACTCAACCTGGCCACTGTCATGAGAGACAACAAAAAATGTTTTTACAAATATATTAATGACAAAAGGAGAGCCAAGGAGAATCTCCATCCTTTACTGGATGGGGACGGGAAACATTGCCACCGAGGATGAGGGTAAGGCTGAGGTACTTAACGTCTTCTTTGCCTCAGTCTTTTAATAGTCAGACCAGTTATCCTCACGCCACTCAGCCCCCCAAGCTGGAAGACAGGGATGGCGAGCAGGGTAAACCCCCCATAATCCATGAGGAAGATGTTAACGACCTGCTATGCCACCTGGACGCTCACAAGTCTATGGGGCCGGATGGGATCCACCCGAGGGTGCTGAGGGAGCTGGCGGAGGACCTTGCCAAGCCACTCTCCATCATTTACCAGCAGTCTTGGTTAACGGGGGACGTCCCGGACGACTGGAAGCTTGCCAATGTGACGCCCATCTACAAGAAGGGCTGGAAGGAGGATCTGGGGAACTACAGGCCAGTCAGCCTGACCTCGGTGCCAGGGAAGATTATGGAGCTTAGGGACATGGTTTAGTGGGCATGGTGGTGTTGGGTTGATGGTTGGACTCGATGATCTTAGAGGTCTTTTCCAACCTTAATGATTCTATGATTCTATGATTCTATGATACTGGCAGTAGATTTAAAAATTATTGTGGTTGAGAAGACACACTCATTCCAAGTGCCAGCTAAGCTCAGAGAAGGCCACTTATTCTAAAATATTTGCAATTAAATGAAAAGTATGTACACTAGAGAAAGATAGTCTTTAAAGTATCATCTCATTTTTTACTGCAGCAGATGAAGTAATTTGAGCTGAAGTGATTTACACTGTCCAACAATTACCTTTTGTAGCTCTACCACAGTTGCATTGAAATTATATAAGGCACATGCTATGCCTTTTGTAAAGCCAAATTACACTTTCAAGCCTGAATTCTACCCTCTACAAGCACCTATTTCTATTGTAAGAAGGAATACGGCCCCTACACTTTATCTTTTCATTTAGAAGGATTGCCTGAGATCTTTAAATTGTGTGTGAATATATCACATAGAAAGCTTGAAAATAGCTTGTTTTGGCTTTGCATGATGATGTTTCTGTGCAGACCAAGTGCAGATTTGACAGAATCCTGATGTATTTAGTTTTCTTGCAGTCTCTAAATCTAACCACTGCTAATGCTTATAGAGTCTATGCAATGATGAACACAGATGATGAACTGCTGTGTACTGGCTTCCTCTCCCTCAGTCATTCATTTCCTAAGACCCCTCTCTTCTCTTCTAAGCAATATGCTAATGTTGAAGTATTTATTGATCATTAACAGGCCATTTTCTTTTTAAGGAGAGAGGCAAAAGGATGAAGTTTCACTCGTAAAGAAGGCGACTATGAAGGGTCTTCAAGCATTTTTGTCCTCTGACAGATTTTGCTCAGTATAGGAAAATGAGGCTATATGGCCAGATCGTGGGTAGTCACATTATCATTGCTACTCTACCAGCAGCTCGTTAATAACAGGTTTTAAACTCCTTCCCTAAACTATGCCCAAGATTGTCTCCTTTCTTTTGCAGTTATTTTTTAACAGACGTTAGTCTATGTTCACAGCTTATTGCAGAAATATATGACACTGGCTTTAAAACGTCTGATTAGTTTTCCTTTCTAACACATGGTCAGCAAGTTACAGGTGGCAAAAGCAGGAGATTAAAGCATTTCTCCTGATAACTTTCTACTCTGAAAGCATGTGTGCATAAAAGCAAGTCCCATCCCAAAGCTCCGTTCCCTTGTAACCAACTACAGATTTACTAAAGGCCGAAAGTGAGCAAAGGAGTGGGGAAGAGAGCATTAATAGTCCTGAATGAAGCACATGTGTCACAAAATGCCATAATTCATATGTGATTACATGGCCCCCACTTACTCTATTCTGATTCAGGGTAAGTTCACTGCAGATATTAACCTGGAAATCATGGAATATCAAAAGGAGTATATTTTGGTAATCACATTTTCCTTTCTGCAGCATCCTTGGAGAACAGGCATGGGACTCATTTTGTCTTGCTACCATTATGACTCGAGGTTATTGCTGCCATCATGTCAACTTTCAAGGAGATGCTGCATATCCCACTTAGGTGATTGGTTTAATTTTTTTCAGCAAGTTGCTTATTAATACAACTTAAAACTTCATAAACATGAAAGCCTTCCCTGTGGATGCAGAGCATTCCCCAGTCCTGCAGGGGAAGGACATTCTACTTCCTTGTGGGCTAGGAAGCTGCTCAGGGTTTTTACTAAGTACTGCTTACTTTCTCAGCAGACTGGATGGTCCATGTGCCTGAGAAGCAATTGAAGTATCAAAGAAAGTTGGTAGTCCATAGAATAGTGAGATGAAAGCTTCACCAATTCAAAAAAATCCTTGTCAGGAAAGAGGCACAAAAGTCCTCCAATGCTAATTATGTAAAAGGTAGAGATTACCACATTTTCTAATTATGTTCACCTATTTCCATCCCATTTGTTTCCCATGTTTGGTTTTAATGAAGAAATTAATTTTACCATGAGCAGTGAAAGGCAGTGTCAAAGAACTTCCTTGGACTCAGGGGTTTGTGTGCAAGAAATGATTGCTTTCTGGTGGCTCAGGTTAGAGAGGAAAATTCCTGATCAGACAGAAGGACTGGGCTGGGAACCATATCTGAATCTGAAATACTTGAGTGCAGTAGGCAGCTCTCATAGCTTCATTGTTTACACAATCTTCTTTAACCAGGGCTCATAGAAGTAAGCCATGAAAAACTGAATTTAGTCCTTCCTTGCTTTTATGGTTGTTTTTTAAAACATCACTAGATTTTTCCCCGTTATTCTTTTGGAAAATAATACAGCGTTTGAGTCGTGGAAAGCAAAGTAATATTTATTTAATAAAAAGCTGTTTCTATTGGACTTTTTGTTGGAAAGACAACTTTCAAGAATTATTCATCTAGGCTTTGGTTTTTTCAAAGCTATACTTTGAAATAAAACATCCAGCCAGTGGTCCATTAAAATCTCAGATAAAGAGGTTTTATTCATACCTTATCATATGTGTTACAAAGTTTGTTGCTATTCTTTTTCCTCTACTTTTTGCTTCATACATGTTTTACCAAGCCCACTTCCATGACGCATTGCATTTAATAATCGCATTCACATGACATGCTTTCCCAACCACTGCTTTTCTGCCCTCTCTCCATATTCTGTCCATTTTCTTATATTAAAAGGACTCCTACAAGAATTTAATTTTGAGTTAAATCTCTTCCCTCACCCCCCTTAGGCTGTAAGGCTAAATTAAATAAATCCTACTAAAAGTAATAAACCACTCCTAGCTGTGGCCTGGTGATATCAGTTGTTAGGCTGATATCTGTCAGTCAGAGTGAATGTGAGGACTGAACTCACTGTTGCTGCTATTGGGGGAAAAAGAATCCAAAAGACCAGGAAATTGTCAACATCAGAAATGCTGTGTCTCAGACCTGAAAGGAGAGGAGTTGATACAGAAAAAAGTGGTCTTCCTAAAAATATTTATTTGCACTGGCCTAATAGAAATTACTGCTGTCAGGGTCAGTATTTGAGTACATGTACACAAAGCTAGAGTGGCAGTACTGATGTAAACACATACTGGACATTGCAAGGAAGATGATAACCTCCCCCCAGACAAAACTCCAAAACAAAGAGAGGGAAACCTGAAGAATTGCCTCTTCCAAGCTCTCTGGGATACTGCAAGTGAGCACTGTAACATGGCAGAATTTATGGGTGTGACTAATACAAGGTGACAGCTCAGTTCAGATCTCTCTGCCCGTCTATAGTGAGACCATTTTAATGAAATGTTTGTTTACTCTTCAAAAGTGGAACTCGGCTTGCAGGGAATGACTATTTTGTATTTGTCTGAGTCTGGTTTGGAAGAGCTAGATATTACAAGTAATTAACAAACCGTAGCGTTGGTGAGTTGGTCTCTTATGGGAACAACAACAGCTCAGAAAATAACAGCCACCTCTTCACTACAGGCAGCAGATTCTTGCCTTCAGGATAGCCATAGCTATAAGAATTCCCGAGGGAAAGGATCAAGAAAGATACTTTAACAGGGGCTATTTGAGCACATTTGTGGATGGGGTATTTTCAGCAATTACTATAGCAAATTGACATGATCTGCCACCATTCCCTAAGAAAAATATAACTGTGCAAAATGCTTATAGCATGTAATGGTAGATGACTATAAAAAAAGAGAGATTTTAAGAGAACAATAATAATAGTAGGTAGCTGCATACAGCAACAAATACATTTTTTCTTGTCTTTCATCACAAAGGAAAAAAAAAATTTCCAAATAGGATAAGCACATTTCAGTGCTGGGATACTGGAAATCTAGATGGATTTTTTTCTTTTTTTTTTTTTTCTCCAGATTTTGTTCCAAGACAAGCTAGGTGCAAAATACAAGTGAAGACGTGCTGAGCCCTGCCTATAAACCTATGGGATCATAAATCAAGGGTCCCGAATAAGAATAAGAGTTAAAAAAAAGGGGGAAAGAAAAAAATTACAGGCTTTAAAAGCACATCTTTTTCTCAATAGACTGAAAAGATGTTAGTCAGCATGGCATCTGAATTTTTTGTGTGCTTTTGCATGGGAGAAAAGAAAGATGCACAAAGATTAACTATAGAAAATAGCACCGCATGGGGTGCAACAGAATGCCCCATGCCTTTCCAGGACATTCCCAGCATCACAAGCCTTTGCAGGCAAGACTGTCATTCTCTGATGCAGCCACAGCAATTTCCCAACAACTCTATCTGAGATCTGCAACCCTGCACCAAGCTTTCCTCTTCACCCAAGTACACTATCATGTGTCTGTCTCCTCCTGCATACAGAAAACCCGTCAGCATGAGTTTGCCCCATGAACTCCAGCTGTCCACACTGTTGGGGAGATGGTTGGATTGGTTTCTCCTCCCTGTCACCACATGCAGGATTTGTGATTTCTTCCTTGCAACCCATGTTGGCATTCCAGTGCAAACTGGGCTTCTGAATTTTTTTCCCCTTAAAATGCTACAACTTCAGTGAACATAATTACAAGAGAATATAATATTCTACTAATTTTCAGCATCCCAAAAGCTAATAGTAATGAGCACAGATCAAGTTCTGCTACTTGCATTAGGAAATAGACAAATCATTTAAAAATCATCTAGGGCTCCAGCCTTAATAAAAACGGATGTCAAGACACTGATGTTCATTTAATCATTGATAAGTACTCATATAACATTTATGGCAGTTAGTATTGGTCAAGGTAAATGCAGATAAATATGGCTCTTGTCTTATTGGATTGCTAAGACATAGCAATCTAATAAGACTAATACAAAGAATTTAAGATGACATGTTACAGACTTCATATTAAGTATTCTGCATGAGAGTTATACATTTTATTGTTCACAGTCCCTTATTAATTCTATCACTATCATTATGTAAGTTACTATGACCTACAAAACTGAGGAACTTTATTATTTTGTAAATATTTTCTAGCTAAAAAGATGAACAGCCTGCTAGCCAGTGACATGACTTTTTTAAAGAATGTCTTGTGAGGTGGGGTCCAATGTTGGCATTTACTTCAACAGTAGTAAAATTTGATCTTTTGTGCCTTGGCCTATGCTTTTTCTCATTTTTCCTTCCTCTCTAAAAAACATTTTTTTCTTTGCTCTTATGCAGTCCCTTTTAAGGGATCTTCTTTGCAAGGCTTCTTCTGTTGAAATACACCAAATATACAAGTAGAGATTTACAGCTTATGCACAGAAGACACTTTTTAAAGAAAATCTCTATATGCTCTTCGGCATGCACATCACAGGAGCATATGGACAGATAGTCACACTTTAGATTTTATCATAGAGCAGATGAGAAAGATTTTTTTTTTCTTATTTCAGGCTTCTTTTTCTTTTTTGTGTTTCTGAATAAAAATTTTGTGGAAAGTGGAATATTTATGATTAGGATATTTTCCCCTTATCCCTTGGATGGTGTTTTAAAACAGTTTTACTAGCAACAGCTACATCTTCACCACATTCTAGCTCAAAAAAAAAAAGCAACTATACTTGGATGGCAACATTTTTCATATTCCATTATGAAAGTTAATGGGAGTTTTATATACAAAACCTGAATTTCACTCAGATAGTGAAATTCTCTCAGACAAAGATAATAGCAGAATTCATATTGAAGTAAATAAGTTTTAAATTTCTGTTACACCAATTTCCTACTTTGAGTGGTATTCTAATACATTTTCATGAATACTTAAAATATAAAGGCGATTTTGAGCCCAGAAATACTTAACTGACACAGAAGTGGAAGAAAATTCTATTTCATTTTCACCTTTGTTTGGCCATTTTGCAATTACAGCATGCAGCATAGATACTGGACAGCATTAGTTTCTCTTTCCAGGCAAATACGCAGTCCTGAACTGTTCTGCTTAACATTATGTTAAATATTTTGTATTAAAAAGGCATAATTGATAGCCTATGGCTGCTGATTTTCAACATTACTATGTGGGTCATTTAAGTTCCACCCTATAATTGAAAAATAGCACCTCACTCTTCTGGTAGCCTCTGGGCTTATATTTTTACTACTTCAGGTAATGATTTAAAAATAAAATATTCTGGGTTATCAATTCAATGGAGAAGATGATACACTTATAAAAAGAACACTAGTAACTCAATCAGCGGATATCTACTGGTCATCTTTCTTTGGATCTTCAGAAGTATTTAACCACAGCAGTTTTTTGAGCTGAACTTAAATTTCATCCCCCTAAGCTTTTCTTACTCAATGCAAACCAGTTTGTTTTAATTTAAAAATTCTGTGTGACAGCCAAAAATTTATAGGCTTGTTCGCATTCCATTCCATAACCTTCAACGGAGGCATCTTCTGCTGGACTTATATACTATTTTTCTATAGGCTAAGATTTTAAAAATAGCCTGGATAAACACAATTTTATTTACTTGTGAAGACTTTACCTTCTTTCACCCAGTTAAAATAAGCACGTGATAGAGGTGCCACCTTTATCACTCACCATAGCACTGATCAGCAAGAAGGAACTAAAAAGCAGAATTAGCTTAATCAGAAGAATCTTTGTCCATCTTATCTAGTCCCAAGTTCAAACCCAAAGGTGTTTTTTGAAACATCTCTGGAAATCACTTTTTTCCCCAAGAAAGAGAGGAAGTAAATTTTGAAATTATTATTCCTTCTAGAGAACTACAGCCTATCACAAAACTAAAGTAATTGTCCCCACTGTCAACAGCACAGCAAGAAGGCAAAAAGGTGAAGTAGGAGGTGGCTAGGGCTATATTATGCCTTGTGCACCAGAGCTGAATTTAATTTTGTACCTTAAAACTATCCTCCAATACCCTTCTTTTGTTCATATAGCAATGGTAGATACAGGTTTTGAAAAATTGTAATCTTGGAGAAGAAAAAGGGACTGATTCAGAGCAAGTATGAGTTGGAGGCGGTTCAGAGATTTTCTAGATAATGAAGACCATAAATTCCTGAACAGACCATTGTGCCAGCCTGAGATCATAGTACATTACTAAGTTTTGGAAGCATTCCTTACTGTCAGAAGGTGATTAAGCTATGTAATCTTAATGCTGAATATTTTTATATACCATTGAAATTTAGTTTTGCAAGACTAACTTGCAAAATTCCTGTTAGCCTGTTAGGGACGGTGTTAGAATAAATGTGATAGGAAATGTTTGTCTGTCACATATGTACTTTTGGGTTAATTTCACAGACTTCGCAGGAATGATTCTGGGTTTAGATAAGTGTAACTGACAACTGAACATGTCCTTAAATCCCTGTGATGTTTAAGGTTGTGGAAAATAAATGCTCCAGGCAGCAACATATCCATCAATCACCTGAAAACTATTTTGCCAACTGTGATGGCAAAAATGGCGGGGCATGCACGTACATTGTAAAGGGACCAGCTTTCTGATGTGAGTTAAAGTGGTGAATAAACCAGCATCTCCAAAGTCAGGAAGGAAAATCAGAAATGTTGAATCAGAATCTACCCTAGAGCTGCTCTGCTGATATATTTGCCTGTATGACAGCCAGATCTGGGAATTCACCTTACTTTTAAAACTTGACTTCTGCAAGTATCACCTACCAAGAATAGTACCTTTAAAAACTGAACTCCATCACAGAAGAAAATTATTCCAAATACACAGATATCATAAGGAATTTAATAGAATATGAGCTAGTGACCATTTCTGAGACTATTATTTCCCAAAATTTGAGTGCAGATTCCTACAATTATTCTTTAAATGAAGAACTGCTTTAAAATATTACTTTGATTGCTTTTAATAAACCTCTGGATAGACTTGCAAAGCTAATTCTCTTGCTTACACGAATAAGGGTGCTGTTAAAATTACTGGCACAAATTCCCTGCCAGCTTGGATTAGTGTATCTCTGCAGGATTCAGCTGGGATACACCGCCCTAAATGTAGTTAGTAAGTGAAGAATGAGATGGAGTAGCGTTATTCTGAAATCCATTTGATCCTCCTTTTTTGCATAAGCTACATTCCAAATCCAGGCTCCAATTTTGCAGAATTTCAATAGAGTTATGTCTGGTTTTGCTTGGTTCTCATCAGAGCCTTCCGTATTCCACACACACTATGCCAGATTTATTGCCTGTGTATTGTCACTAAGTAGACTGAAATACAACAGGAAGGAAATGTAGTCCATTTTGATTCCACATGCAAAAGCTTAATTAAATTAAAGTATTGGCACATTCAGTTCTCACACAGACCTGAATAAATGTGAAATAACTCCAGTGACTTTGATGGTGATTCCTTAAATGTACACCAGAAAGAAAACGGCTTCTATTGTCCCATTCCCATCTTTTTTGTACAGTACCCATGTAACACCAGATACCATCTGAGAAACTGATATGCTGTATACAAGTAGTCTGCTTTTGAGCAATCCATATTGTATTGTGTTGCACAAGAATTCTGTTGTATGTGTTTTCAGCACATTAAAATAAATTACATATATATTGAAGAAACACCATGCTAACAAAAGAGTTACGGTCAAAAAAAAAAAAGAAAAAGAAAAAGAGGAGTACGAGGAGAAGAAAAGGTGAAATGAAAAAGATGTGCAAAGTTAAGAGAAGAGAAAAGAGAACACAGCTATATAAGTGAGCCATACTTAAGTAAGAGATTATAATATGTATCTTTCATTCTAAACAATGCCTTTTTCTGCACTTGTTTTAGATGAATGGGCTGGAAATATCACACCTAAGTTAATTAAGAGTAAGATGCCCTTTTACTTTGTTCAACCTGAATCAAAGCTCCTAAGCAAGTATAAATGTATTGTATAGTGAATACAAAGGTCAGTGAGGAAGGCATAAAGTCTTTTCATCAGAGAAAAATGATGATTTAAAGCTTAAGCTCTTTCAAAGGCTCTTGGGTAAAAAAATGAGATTCTGCTAAAGGTAGAACAGAAAGAAAACCCGAACAGCCTCCCTCTCATTATTCATCACAATTAAATAACCAGAGATACATACAGTCTTGACTGGCTACAGCATATTCTCTGTTTTGTTTTGGTTTTGGAAGAGCTAGTTAATCAGAGCTTTTTATTTTTCAGTTTCAAAAGCCTATACACTCTTATTGACCATACAAATCCATGATGAAATAAGACCAAAAATCTGATTTAAACTCACACTTAAAGATAGTATTGAATATTTAGGCTAATCCCTGGATATTCTATCTTATATCTGAATTTCCTTGGTCTAAAACCATACAGACCATTTCTTAATCTAACTTCTATATGCTGTGTGTGAAAGTATTTGGATCTTAGGGCAATGCAAGAAATAAAATTAAGATATTGAATCCTAATATGCACATAGGAGACTGTTTGGGGAAGTGGAGCTTGCCAGTGTTCCTATTTTGCCTGGTTATTACTAGAGACCAGATTGTGGGTTAGATCACTACAGCTTTTCTTACATTCTGCTGTTACACCAAAAACATTCAACTTCAATATCTCAGAGATGCTCCTGTATCTCCTATGTCACTTTCCAGAAGTGTCAGATGTTCACAGGTGGTGGAGATCTCCCATAAACTGGAAATATTTTTCCCTCAGTGTCCTGGGTACGTGCTCCTCAAAAAAAAAAGTTAATAATAACGCTGCATCTTCTCTTGCTACTAGGAACACACCAATAATCTGCAGCTGGGCTAGCTGGAGATGCGAAAAAGGAATAAATCTGATGGAGTGCTTTAGTTCTTTTGCCTGTCCGCTGATCTCTGCAGCAGCCGGTGGAAAGGAAGAAACAGGCTTCAGGTATTTAGCCACCACTAGCTTCTCTGACAGTTTTGTGTAAATTCAAATTCAAAACTGCCTTTTCCAGATAAATTTTTCATTCCAGTTTTCCTACCACAACCTCTGTTTTTATGAAATAGTTCTTCTTGAAAAATATTATGTTTGAAATTTGGAGGATATTATTTCAAATGGTGTTGTTTTCAAGATGGCATTTCTTTCTTTTCTATCATGTCTATTCTGGATGTAGGAATGGTGCTCCCTCCATAGCCCTGGAGATTTGCAAACAGTCAGGCCTCTGGCTGTTACTTTCTTGAGCATCCCATTTTCCATTAAGGTCCTTCTAAAGCTGCTAAGTGAAATAGTTCAGGTTCTTTCTTCTCTTTGTACATAATAGCTGTTGCAGTTCTCCAGGCCTCTGCTGCTAGACTGTTACTAGGACGCTCCTACCCTCATTTCAGTGACCCGGTCTCCTTGAATTATTGCTCTTTGTGTAGTACAATAACTGACAGTCTTATAGTTAAAACATAATACAAATATTAAATTATGAGGGAGATCATAATTGCAGTATGTCAGTGAGATCAAACTGTGCATCTTCTTCAAAAGAAATTGACTATTTTTCCCTCCCAGGTTTTTCATATTTACCATATTCAAACAGATTCTCTGCACTGGTTTCTCTTTAAAAATCAAATTTTGTGTGTGTTATGCACAAAACCCACAACAGAAGTGGTTCTGAGAGATAATCTCTCCTTTCTGTTATTTTCCAGCTTCAAGTCTGAAGGGAAAGAACTTTGCTCTTGCATGTGCTTATATTTTCTTTGAATTCAAATGGGAACTGCTGATTCCCAGAAAAGAATAACCAGCTCTCTTTTGTAGAGAAGAGGTTTTTTTATCCACTTTACTGCTCTGGAAAAGGGCTATCAGAGCCTGAAAGAACATTTACAGAACTCATTCTTAAAAATCTGGTCATTTTATCTTGAGATAAAAACCCACAGACGCTTCAGTGCCTGAAATAAACCATGAACTTTCCTTCAATTGTTACACAGCATACCACAAATGGAGATAATCTGTTTATTTAAGGTAGTTGTCAATTCGCCTGAACACTGTATATTACATGCACAAGTGCTGCCTATTAGCTTTAGTGTAAAGACCATGGGCCAGCTACTCACGCATTGTCTATTGACTTTAATTTAGCCAACCTATTTACACCAACAGGTTGGTCCATACCTGTGTTAAGTAGAAAAGTTTGTTTAAATGATCCCTTGTACTGCAAGTCCAAAATAACTTCCTGGAAACTTTTCAGTCTTAATTTCATATGTNCTAAAACTTTTACTTTGTATAAAGAGTTTAGGTTTTTGTTGGGCTAAAGGGGAAGAGAACAATTAAAAAATCTCATTGCTGAAAATTCCGCTCCTTAAGAGAGACAACCCAATATTCAATATCTTCTCCAATGAACACCTATCAGCCAAAATAAGGAAGACACTTACGTGTTGTACAGATGGCTATACACAGCATGTAAGGTTTCTCCACAGGATATGTTTTCAGTTTAAATCCTTTTCTAAAATGAGTTAATAAGGAGTTACAGCCCAGGTCTCCCACTCAGATGTGTGCCTTCAACAGCAAGCTACTTAAAGACCACACAGCTGTTCACTCACTCACTCACTCACTCACTCACTCACTCACTCACTCACTCACTCACTCACTCACTCACTCCATCCCCAATGGGATGGGGGAGAGAATCAGAAAGGCAAAAGTGAGAAAACTTGTCAATTGAGATAAAGACATTTCAATAAGTGAAGGAAAAAACCCCCCAAACAACCCAAAGGATGCAAAACCAATCGCTCACCACCAGCAGGTCAATGCCTAGCCAGTTCCCAAGCAAAAGCAACTTTGGAAAAACTCCCACCCCTCTCCAGTTATTATTGCTGAACTTGAAGCTATACGGTGTGGGATATCTCTCTGGTTAATTCAGGTCAGCTGTCTTGGTTGTGTCCCCTCCCAGACACTGCCCAGCCCCAGCCTACTTATTGGGTGGGTCAGAGTAAGAAATAGAGGAGGTCTTGATGCTATGCAAGCACTGTTCAGCAATAGCTAAAACATTAGTGAGTTATCAACACAGTTTCTGTGACAAAAGCCACAGCACCATATGGACTGCTGTGAAGAAAATTAACTCCATCCTAGTACAAACTCTACCTTATTCCATACCATTTTCATCATGCTCAGGTACTACATTATTCAACATATTTTCATCAGCCACCACCCCCCTCTTTTCCTAACCTTTCACATATACAGAAGTATCGTTCCCTTCATCTATGGACCATCCCCATTCAAATATCCATTCAAATGTCCATTCAGTTAATTTAGTCCATGAGTTGGGTTTGCCTGTTGTGATGGTCATTCAGGACAGGAGAGATGGTGAGTTGTGTTGGACTGTTGGATCATTTCTGCGTTTGCCCAGTTTCTTACAAAGTTCATCCTCTATTGGTTTGTGTACCTCCCGCTTTGGTGCTTTTGACATAGAACTATGGCATCATACAGCAATGGCAATATACAACTCAGATCATGGGTTATTTCCCCCCAAGGTTAAATCTCCTTGAGGGGCACATTGGATTTCCCCATCCTTTTATGTTATCCACCAAGTACAGCCAGGTCCCTGGGCAAAAGCAATCCCATGAATGAGTTTGCTTTTTCCCAGGGAAGGAGTAACCCACGCTTTCTCAGAGAGTCAGTCTAAACTACAGCACTATACAGGTGGATTAATCATGAAGAAAATTAACTCCATTCCAGCCAAACCCAGTACAACAACGATACATTAAGATAAGCTGAAGAATATTTCTCATGCCTAGCTACTCAGTTGAAGCTAAAACCACCAAAAGACAAATGGTAAAACCTTTTCCATGGGGACTCAATTTAGGGACAATATTCAAATTATAGGCCAAGTTAACTTTCCTGTAACAAGACTACAGCAGCAGTAAGTTTGCTACTCTTTATTTTCTTGATATTATTTTCCTTTATTGTGGTCTCAAATTTTCTGTTATTCTTTAAGTCACTGTAGATTAGTCTGACCTTATATATTAAAGCTCCTGAAGAAATAAATATGCCTTTTAAGAGTTCGATGCAATTTTTGCCTCTTTAAGTTATTCTGGGCTTGGTAGATCTGTTGCAGTATGACTGGTCTGAAAGGAAGATCTCGGGATGAGGTTCGCATAGAGAGAGAGGGGGTGTGAGCTGGGAAGAGGGATGTCAGAAGTAAAGGGTGGGAAGGAAAAGCTAGGGAAGAGTGACCACCTTCAGGCACTGCCATCATGAGAGCAGAATTATATTTTGAGAGGCAGTAGAGGCCCTTTTCTGGCAAGAATACATTTATCCTCAGATTTTAGCTATCACTTTGTAGTCAGGAGCCTTCAGTAGAGAAAAAAGGACTGACTCCTGGAATTTATTTAAGTGTTCTTTCAAATTCACACATCATTTCATGCCTGCTTTTCTACCAAAGTTTTTATTTAATTGGNCTAAATAAAAGGAATACCACATAAGGAGATTTTATATTCCATTACTAAAAATTTCTGGATTTATCTATGTTGATTCCAGCTCTCTACAAGATATCCTTGGTTATGCAAAGCACTTCAGTAGGGCATAACACAGTCTTCATAATATAACCTCCCTTTCCGGAATTCTTTGAACCAAATCTGGAACCAAACTTATGCCACCTTCTGTCTGCACAACACAATGTATCATCATAAACACAAATCTCACATATATTCTGGTCTTTCAACAACAGTCTAGTGAACTAGGAACTTACCACAAATTGCTTCTACAAAGAGAATGTGAAATGAAGTCACATCAATGGCATATATTGATCTATCTCAAATGCAATCACACAAACATAATTTTAGAGTGAATAGTGCTCAATACTTTTCTTGTTAAGGATGCACCATTACTCTGATGAAACAGCAATGATAAGTGCATTAGTAATGAGGTGTACTGCTAATTGATAAAGATGTTAATTGTTATAATATCCATACAACAGTTTTCATTATGAATAAGACATATTTTTCTTCAAGATAATCAAATTAAAACTTTAAAGTCAAGAAAACAGGAGTTGGAATATTAAGTTATTTGGCTTAAATACACAGTTCTTTGAACCTTGTATGAGTAACAATTTTGTTTATTATGTCTGCAATATGCATTTTCATACAACTATAACTGTTTCATAACTATAAATCCTCTTGCTTTTAAGTGCTGGGTTTCCTGATGACATTGTAAGTATAATAGGATTTTTTCATTTTTTGAAGGGGGAGGAAGCGGAGAGACATATCCTTTGGAGGTAAAACTGGGCAATCATACTACCCTCAGCACAGGAGGGCTACCAGAGATTTGATTCATATATGACCTTCCGACATTTATACTACTTAAACACACATGCATTTGGTCCTGTAGGCATCTTGCAAGACTTTAAAATATAGCCATACTAGTCAGAAGTACAGAAAATCCAGAATTCTCCCTGAAACTAATTATCAAAAGAAGGTATCCCAATCAGCTATAAAAATGCTCCATCAGCATAGCTGTCTCAACATCCCAGTTTTATCGTCCTTCTTTCCTCCTTCGCCTCAATCCAAGACAGATAAAATGAAGATATCTTGTTTTAGTTTGGCTATCACTTAAACTGATGTTCCTTACTTTAAACTTTATTTGTGTGCTTAAGACTGTATCACTACATGGAAACTACTATATTAGCAGTGTAATGTAGTTTAATAACCTGTTCCATAATCAGGAGCACTAGTGAAGCCAATTTTCTTATATATTTGTGCCCTTTTTCCTTTAAATGCCTCTTTCTATCACAGTACTTCAATCCTTTGCAGCCTCCCATCTTCTTTGATAGTGCCAATGACCAAGGTAGGTTCCATGCTGGGCAAGGCCAGTGCTGTTTGTCTTGCCTGGTTGGCCAGAAAGTAAGGTGAAAGCTAAGCATGCAATAGCTGATTTTCACCCAAATTCTCATCGAGTAGCGGTATTACCTTCTAATCAATCACTGATTTTCAGTGTG
>VZTQ01007652.1:0-22145 GCA_013400755.1 Pelecanoides urinatrix | reverse complement strand
AATTAAAACTTTAAAGTCAAGAAAACAGGAGTTGGAATATTAAGTTATTTGGCTTAAATACACAGTTCTTTGAACCTTGTATGAGTAACAATTTTGTTTATTATGTCTGCAATATGCATTTTCATACAACTATAACTGTTTCATAACTATAAATCCTCTTGCTTTTAAGTGCTGGGTTTCCTGATGACATTGTAAGTATAATAGGATTTTTTCATTTTTTGAAGGGGGAGGAAGCGGAGAGACATATCCTTTGGAGGTAAAACTGGGCAATCATACTACCCTCAGCACAGGAGGGCTACCAGAGATTTGATTCATATATGACCTTCCGACATTTATACTACTTAAACACACATGCATTTGGTCCTGTAGGCATCTTGCAAGACTTTAAAATATAGCCATACTAGTCAGAAGTACAGAAAATCCAGAATTCTCCCTGAAACTAATTATCAAAAGAAGGTATCCCAATCAGCTATAAAAATGCTCCATCAGCATAGCTGTCTCAACATCCCAGTTTTATCGTCCTTCTTTCCTCCTTCGCCTCAATCCAAGACAGATAAAATGAAGATATCTTGTTTTAGTTTGGCTATCACTTAAACTGATGTTCCTTACTTTAAACTTTATTTGTGTGCTTAAGACTGTATCACTACATGGAAACTACTATATTAGCAGTGTAATGTAGTTTAATAACCTGTTCCATAATCAGGAGCACTAGTGAAGCCAATTTTCTTATATATTTGTGCCCTTTTTCCTTTAAATGCCTCTTTCTATCACAGTACTTCAATCCTTTGCAGCCTCCCATCTTCTTTGATAGTGCCAATGACCAAGGTAGGTTCCATGCTGGGCAAGGCCAGTGCTGTTTGTCTTGCCTGGTTGGCCAGAAAGTAAGGTGAAAGCTAAGCATGCAATAGCTGATTTTCACCCAAATTCTCCTCGAGTAGGGGTATTACCTTCTAATCAATCACTGATTTTCAGTGTGTTCACAGAAAATGAATTGTCTTTGAGACTTCTGCCCCTCTGTCAAGTTTGACTGAAATTACCCAGTGGATTAAAAAAGCATGGGAGTAGGAGAACTGACAGATGTGCAGAAACCTGACAAGTACTGAACACCTTGTGTCTTACCCAGAATAAGAAAAGGCATGAAAACTATATGGCCTGTTTGTTTTCCCACTTTCATAGCATAAATCAGGAGTCATTCTGTCATTGCTTTCAGTTTGATATAATTCCAAATGTCAATGAGACGACAATTGACTTTTCAACTTCTTGACTTTGTGTCTGAAACTCCCTGTTTGATGTTTACATGCTTTGGTTGTTAACAAATTATCATCAACTCTAACAGGACAGAATAATGCTAATAATTCATGTTTTCCCTGCCTTGGTGATGCCCCTTAGCCCAACATGGCATAAAGGCTTGTGCTACTTCACAAACATAAAAGACAATACTAGTCCTGCCAATCCCTTAGGACTACTGCAGTAGGCAGAATAAGACATTAGGTAAAAGATCAGACTTCTGACTTAGGCCTTTTCAACCATTTGTTTTACATTTCTTCTCAGAAACAAAACTGAAAATAGCAAAAGCCAAGAAAAAACCAAACACCCATTCCTGGGACACATGTCTCGTAACTTACAAAAATATAGAACCTATCTGTGAATACTGATCCATACAAGTAATGGAATTAAAGGAGTTTTAAGTTTTGAAGTACTACGGAGCAGTTCTTCATTTTTACAAATTTTTTTTACCTCCAGTTCTCAGACAAGAAACTCTTAGCATTTCTCACGGAGTTTTTGTTCTTAAAAGTGCTGGGGGAACAAGTTTTTAATTGTTAAGAGCCAACAAGAATTTCAGAAAAAAATGTGAGATTCATTCTAAAAAAGTGACATTTCTATTATTGCTACAAAATGAAATTACTTCAGATGAGACTTCTGAAGATTTTCAAGACAAAAAGTAAGCCTCTTACAATCTAAATGTGCCATTGAAGGTCTTTACTTCTGGTGTATAGCAAAGCAGGTAAAAACATCACTCCTCTCCTTTGCATGGCTCCCTCAAATCTCTGATCACATAGCTGAGGTCACTTAGTCAATGGTTTTAGGAAAAAACCCCCACATTACTCTTTAATTGAACTTCAACCCTATTTTCTCTCTTAGCTGGTGAATGAACCGACATGTCATAAATGTTTGTAAAAAGAAACAGCAGGAAACGTTCATGTAACCATCTTCTTACCTGGTCTGCTATTTACCCATAGTCTTTAAAACACTAATTTCCATGAAATATACTATTGCACATCTTTTTCTTTGGCTATTTGACCAGCATTACAACACAATACTGAAAAGGCAAGTCTGATGCGCTCTATTCCCTAGTGATGAACATAGATGTAGTTATACACATTTACTGTATTAGTTCAATGTCATCAAATCAAATGCCAGTATTCAATATTCTTTTATCCAGTGAGACACTGGGGTTTTTTTTGATGTTTCTGTTGAGGTAACAAAGTTTTCAAACTGTTAGCAGCTTGGTTTTTTGGTCAAGTTAGCTTAGGAGATGCATTTGTGTTTGCTAGATATACAATTTAAGATCAGAAAATAACCACATGTTTATATGCCAAAACTCAGCAAGTAGCCCTGAATTTGTTCTGTCACAGTTACAATAAATCCCAGCAGTTTCTAATAGATTCAGTGATATATTGTGCTGATAGCTTCCCCAAACATTTGATTTATGGCTAAATATTGACTTAACACCTTGCACGAGAAAAAGAGGAAAAAATAAGGAAAAAAGTCCCCAAACCCTCTGAAAATATTCACCATAGTATTTGCCAGGTTTGTTGCCTTTATAACTCAAATCCATTTAAATGGAAAAGCCCAGTCTGTACATGAAAAGCACAATAAGAAAACAAAAGCTGGTCCATTTGAGAAAGTTTTTCAAAACAGGGTTGAAACCATAAATTAAAATCCCTAAACTCTCAGTTGTGAAGATGGAGCTGTTGTACTTGGCTTGCTTAGTGTCTCCTAGGTGTCTGGAACATTTTGGAAGGAAATCAGTTACTCAACAGCTAGGTGACAATCCTGTTTGAAAGTGTCTATGAAGTTTAATACCTCTTGTGTTCTGGAGGGATCCTTTCTCTGGAGAAGTAACAGTTTTAATTTCTGCTTTCGTCTCACCAGTCCTTCAGATCATCTGTTTGATCACATTTATAACAACAAATATTTTCCCTGTTTATTTAATGGCTATTTCTCTAATACAAAAACATCTTTCTTAGTCTTGTCTAAGAGGCAAGGGTTTTAAAGCTTTAAGGACCGTTAAGGCTGACATGAACATACAGGTGGCAATTTTCTTATTCTTTCTCTACCACTCAGTTGGAGGTTGGCTCTGTGTGTGTTACAAACCTTTCCAAAAAAACCACCCCACCCTTTTACTGATGACACATTGAATAGGTACTATATTTGCAGGGTTGAGACATCATCATTGTCTTCTATACATTTTTTGAAAATGTTCTCAGATGTGGTAGCATTATAGACTCACCTGGACATGGCTAGACCAAGCACTGTACAAAAGTAAACGTAATTATATTTATTGAGATTTAATTGCCCATAAAGTAGCAGAAGGGTTTAAATCTGATTATGCTTTTAAAGTTATTTAATATTTCATGGTGCTTAGATATATTCAACATCTAAGGCAGTAAATTCAGTTGCTTTCCATTATCATACATGTTGCATAACTGGTATGTTGGGGTGGGAGGGAGAGAGAGGTTGTTTTTCTACTTTATAAGTAAACAGAGGGCACTTTAGCCAAAGATTTGTGCTTATCTTTTACCTTCACATTTAAGATCCAGTTACAGAACACTGAGACTGTCATTTGCTTAAGAGTTTGGTATTAACTGATACTTTTCTTAATGATGAAAGAAGTGGCTGACATACAAACTAATCAAACATACAGCCTCATTTCAAAGCAACAGGGTGCTTGCTTTGCCTGAAACCCAGATGGACCATTGTTCATTTCTATACAACAAATTTCTTATGCAACCAAAAAGCTGGGGGGAGAACCAGTTACAGCCGCCTCACCAGCAAGAAGGAATCTTAAAGTTTATCAATCAAGTCTAGGAGATACATTCAACATGTGTACATAAGAGAGAGCTCTGATCACCACAGGAAATGAACAAATGCCAGGGTTCATTGACTCTTATTTACTTGGGTCACTTCGGCATGCCATCTCTTTGTGAAAGAAATGGCCACATACTACGAGATATGGAGCTGGAGCACATCTTTTCTTACTCTTACCTTGTCTGTTTTTTAAAAAACGTTGTCATTATTAAGAACACAGATGTACTTGAATTGCCATCCCCAGTTCCTGTAAGCATCACATGCTGTGCCTCTTGATTTCAGTAAAGATCTCCTCCCTTTGTTGTAGCAGTGACGTAAGTCACCAGTGAGAGCAGCAAATCAGGCACAAGTGAAATGTGACCGTCAGCTCAGTTGTGTGAGCTTGCTTAGCTGAATTAAATGGCAAACATGACAGTGCGACCTTCCCATGGCCTAGGAGCAGAAGGAGCAGGGGGAGCTCCGATTTCTTGGTTTCCTTTAAAACAACACACAATATGCCCCATTTCTGTCACACTTCTCTTACTTATAATTTTAGCAGTATTTCTTGGAGGTCACATTATGAGCCCTTACACATAACCTTTCACAAGAAGCTGTCCCGGTAGAGCCAGCGAGGCAACCAGGGGAGCAGTGCACAAAAGGATGAGCACAGGGTAGCCTGGTACAGTCTGTTAGTAACAGGGCATACCACTTATGCAAACAGGTAAGGGGCCATGAGGGGACCACTGGCAGCACAGCAGAACACAAGAATTTGCCTAAAATTCAGAAAAGTGAATTCTGTTCTAAAGAATAGAGCTGAAGTCCCTCTGTGTATTCAGCACTTTGCCACATCAGCTTTTGGCTTAATGTTCTGCTTTTCCAGCTATACAGAACTGTAAGTGCTTGGAAACATATGCTACCATACAGAAAATCCTGAAGTCACTGATAAAAGAAAAAAAAATACCTCCACAACTGTAAAAATCCTAAACTCACTGATATATGGAAAAAAACCACAGTAAACTTCTACTTCAGCAAACTACACATCTAGAGCCACATACTAGCACATGAAAGGAAAAATAGTTGCCTTTTCACTCAAAGGCTTGTCACAGTTTACTAGAGATCAAACAGATACCCCAGTAAATCACATAATACTATTACAAATGTACTATCATTCTCTATCCACTACTTTCTCTACAGTAGGGATTATATTGTCACAACACCAACAAATTACTGTCACAAAATCAAGAAATTGCTTATGGTCCTCTCTGCTGTCAGTACTGACATTGTCAAGGTGTCTGCATTAGGCAAATAAGAGATCAGAGAAATGCTCGGGAAAATGGCGTGAAACAAGACCACATGTGACACAACTGATTCTGACAGAAAATGTACTTCTTGCAGTTTCCAAAGGAAACACAGAAAAGCCCTAAAGGAGATTTTTTAATGTTTTGGAAACTATTTCATTTAAAAAAAAAAAAAAAGGAAATTAGAATCATTACCTGAGCACAAACTGACATTTGTATCTTTTGCAATGAGATCAATATTTGCTTTACATATCCTTTGGAGTGCAGTCAAAGAAGCAGGGATGGACCAGAACTGGATCTGAATGAAAAGCAATAAGCTTCTGACTTCAGTGTCTATTGCTTTCATTGGTAAACTTTCCATTGCCATTGAACACACTCTGGAGGGTTACAGCAAACTTTTTGCTTTTTCAATGTACAGAGTAGGATGCAGTGATCAGGCTGGGCAATTACGTCCTCCAGCTTCTTTGTTGTTGAGCTGCAGATCGATCAGGACAGCTTTAGTCATAAGAAAATGAAGAGAAAATGAAGTAGTTTCTTGCTTGTTTACTGTCATTAACAAAGGAATTTTGGGAAATGATTCTATAAATCTATGGTTATCCCTACTGAAATTGCTTTCACTTGAATGCGAGTAAAACTTAAATTCATATTTCCTAGATCAAAACACAAGGGAATAACTGAGTATGCAGCTATCCATAAGCACAGCAGGAAGTGAGAAGCAAATCTCTACTTTGCTTCTACACAAAGAATGTGGAAATATGAATTGTGAAGCAATCGTCCTAGGGATGCACCAAAACTCTGAAATACTGTAGAGGAATTGTGTAGTGCCTCCATGACTATGGAGGCAAATCCCTCAAACCAGTGTTTCCATTAGTTACTTCTGCAGTCTTATTTGCTGTACAATGATCTGTCCAGTTATTGCAAGAAAACCAGAATTATTCCTCATTTGATTGGGGCATTGCCTTGCAAAGGGAAAAAACCTGTTGGGGAAACTGTGTTTGTCACTTAAAGGACACTGCTCTGAGCCAAAGCTGAATAAACACATCACAGTGCTGGGGCTGAGCAGCTACCAAATTTGTAAGTTCCCTATTTCCTTTTCTCCTGTTTAAAAGCCAGAAGCAAAATGGGATCCAAACCCAACACTTCTTGGCTAGGTCTTAGATTACTGGACCACAGGAGGAAGTTTGAAAGCCACCTTCCCAAGACTGGGAGGTGTGTGGTGGGAAGTATTTGTGTAAGGGACAGGATGTTTCTCTCATCTTTGTACGGAAGTCATGAGCTGTTATGCTTAAAGACAAGAGATACTTTTCATGAGCTTGGACTATGCACTGCTACACTGAACAAGATGACTTGATGACTTCCGTTACCTCGGAGAATATCCAAACTAAAAAGAATATCAGTGATGTCCCTTGTTAGAAGTTCTTTACTCCTTGTTCAGTCTTGTCCTTCCTGTTGGATGTCTTGGGCCCTTTCCCATACCTGCCCCATAGCTGCCCATCAGCAGCACATTATATTTAGGGAAAGATAGGCTTTTTCTGGACCTGACCAAAAACTTAGGCAAAGCACAAGTAGCAACTTGTTTTTAAAGATCTTTTCCGTATCAAAAAGGCATTAGAAAGACTATGCTTACAGATTTGCTATGCAAAATATTACTGTTTTATACTCTCTGAAAGATGATCCCCTTGCCTGTGGTGCTGATACTCTGTATTTACACTGGTGGAGAGCAATTGGCCTGTTCTCTTTAGGCAAAGCGTACAAGTCAAGGTTCAAAAGCATACAAATCCTATTCATATCTTATAACACTGAGCCATTAAATTAAGTGTTCTGGCAAAATTCCTTTTTGGATAATTACATTTCACTACCTAAATTTCCCACCTAGTTTCAGCTAAGTATTGTGTACTTCCTCATTTCCTGTCCTAAGCTTTCTGTACCAAGGACTGGCATGCTAACAAGGGAGGAAGATAGGGAAGAAGATTGTAGTTTGCCTGCACAGTGTCTCTAAGATGACTCTGGGGATGAATGGAAGATTTTATCTTAATAAATCTATGCATATTTCATCTTTAAAAAGACTTTCTTGTAGGGATTTCTTCAGGCTATGTATAAATTTCCCTTCACAAGTTTTTATTGCAAGTTTTTCTATGGACCCATCACTCTCCAGTCTAGTCCTTTTACAGCTTCTTTGTGCCACTGGCTGCAGTTAGCAAGTTCAGAGCAAATGGCTCCCTTTTAAGTCAAATCCAGTGCTATTTAATGAACTAGTTGGCAGCAAGGCATACAAAGAGCATCACAACTGCTTGACCTGTCTAGATAGTGTGTATTTCATTCCCATTTTATATTTAGCCTCAAGAACCAAGCTGGTAGAAGTGAGTACAAAGGTCATTGCCCTCCTGCCAAGGTCTCCCTGATTACTTTCCTACTGTTGTCATATGCCAATGCATCAGATTTGCTTAGGTGTTTGTTACAGGGAAGCCAACCTTTGACTTTTGTTTGGCAAATACCAAAATTTCACTGTCTTACAAAAGAGAAATACTTTGATAATCCTCAAATCAGACCTCTTTCATTTCCCCCATTGAGTCAGACATAGGTCATAACCTATGCCTCCTCCCCACAGGAGCTCTCTGGCACAGGAAAACAAATTCAAAAGTCTCAAGTGTCCCGTATGAATCTTATCTGATCATCAACCACTGGCATTGCTTCTGTGTTCTGTAATAAATCAATTCTACATCGTGGCTTGACTGAAATGCACTGTATTTGCCTGTCCTGTCAATTATATATTTCTTTTGGCACTTGAAGTCAGATACCAATCACAGAGCATAGGGTTACTCTACTGTTGCTGTTAAGTGACATTAGTAAAACCCATGGTGGATATTTCTGTAAAAATTTTCCATTGATCTATGATCATCAGCAGGGATGAAATAGCTGGAATAGTACCACCTTGCTGAATTTTAAAGGGATACAAACACAGCATATTTGTAACAGGTTCATGTTGTTGATTTGCTCTCCAGCACAAATAATACACTTTAGCTTTCAAAGGTATTATGTTGTGTTTGTATTTCAATCTGTTTTCTTTTAAACAAGGCATATTTTAAATGTGATTTGCCCTTGTATTTTCAATGGGGCTGATAACACTGCAAGGTCACCTGTTAGCCTTTGCTGGGGCACACAAAATAATTAAGAGCTACAAGATTTTGATGATTATAATAGGAGGGAAAAAGGAATGCAGTGAACATCACCTGTACAACAAACTAGCAACAGAATCTGGAGTTAGTGCTCTCACCACAAAGTTACTGTACAATTTCACGCTGTAGGATATATCAACATCATTTCTGTGGGTTAGATTCCAGCTGTGTCTGGTCACTGGCAGCATCAAATAGGTAAATGCATTTCTGGGAAGAACATTTACAAATTGATTTATTCTTCTGCTGGCTGCTGATTTTTTACATTGATACAACACAAAGTTTTGTGTAGGAACTAAATTAAAAAAAACAACTTTTTTTAGTACTTCTAGAGGGAGAAATGTTTCAATCTCAATTTTAATTAAACATGAACAGTTAAGGAGACCTAAGGATCTAATTTCTTTTTTTTTCAGCATGATCAATATGGGTTACATTTATCTCTGTGCAACACTACATTACCAAGTCGTAACATGTGCTTTTATTAAAGGAAATTTAATAACTGGCAAGAACTATTCCTGTCACTTTGTATGGCAGACTTGTTTAGATGGGTAACAAGCCCAGAAATTTTCAGTGCCCAGGGCAAATCCTAATATATCTTGCATCTTCCTTGCAACACATGAACAACAGAGAAATTAAGGTCTTTCTATAATACTGTCCTTAATAGAGAATCCCAGTTCATTTAACCCCACTTCAGATCTTTCCTTTATTTTTTTTCTCCTCTTGTCTTAACATAGTCCAAGCATGCTGTTGTAGTAACTCAGGGACACATGGAAAATAAGAGGCAGAATTAGAAATCCATGCAAAGAGTAAGAGCTGAAGTATACTGAATTATATAGCAAAGGTCCTGCTAAAGCCTCCCATTGATTTCTGTGGCTTTAAAATAGTCTTCACAAATGGCATAAACCAGCAATTACTTATGCCAGTCCTTTAGCTGTTCAAGTAGATGTTCAAAAGGGAAATAATGAATTCTTCTTAAACTTGTTTAAAACCCTTGGTTTACATTTTTATTAGTGCAACTTGTAATAGGCTCACCACTGCTAAACAGTCAAAAAACCCGAATGATATTTTACAACTACTCAGGGAAAAGATCTTTTTCCCTTCAAAAAAAAAGACTTCCTGATCAATATAACGTTTTCATCTGATGCAAAGGAAAAATAATTTATTGGGCAGATCTTTGTGGGAAATAAATACAGGCAAAAATGCAACCTAAAACCTACTTAGCACTGTAATCCTCAGGGGAAGATACACTTAGATGTGTCTTTTAATGGAAACTTTGCTTCGAAGAGAGAGTATACTTTATCCAGTCAAACTGCAACAACATCTGTCACTATTGCTAGCAACTGATCTTTTAATCACAAGCTATTTGTTTCAGAATGACTAAAGGGTTTAAAGCAACATAAATCTTCTCAGAAGTCCCTTTGCAATACCACTGTGTGCAGACCGAAAAAATCCCTTTTTTTGCCCAGGTAAACTAAAGAGAACAGCCACAAGAAAACCAGACTATGCCTTACAACTCATAGCATGCCACAGCAAGAGGAGGTGGTGATGCAGTGGCTTCTGCTACTCTGACTCTATAGAGAGTTCCGGCGCCTTTTGATATCTTTGTCTTCCAGTATAGATTTACTGCATTTATGGGATTATTTTCTCTTTCCTTCTTTTTTTATGCAGTTTGTCTCAAGGCTTGAGCTCCAGATGTTTTATTATTGTCATTCTTGGATTGCTGGCACCTGCTTCCTGCCCATGGTTGTAAAGCTGTGAATTTCTGGCCTTTTGGTTCCCTTTGTTTGGAGGCTGGATTATCAGCTGCTTGGCAGGGGTGGCTCTAGGCATGTGGTAAGGGTGCTGCTGCAATGGGGATCTGCAGTTTTGGAAGCCCCGCTTTCACAGCAACTCCTGGCAACCCTCGTTCATTTCAGTAATGTGCTAGCCATCTTCAAAGATGAAATGAAAGAGCTTAGCTGTTGTCCTAGCTGCCAAAGCCTGCCTGCATCCCAGGTCACACTGCTCTGCTTCTTCAGTCCTTCTTCAGTGGGGACTAGAATGCTTACTCCCCAGCTCTCCTTAACTAAAACCTTTCTTTTTCTCAATTTGGAGTCACCCAGCTGTCACATCCCACTACTCCTAGATTTTCCTTGTGGTTACGGAAGTTCACCTCAGGCACAACATGCCTTACACCGCAAAGCATTGCAGGGCCACCAGCATTGTAAAGCTACTGAGAGGCGGGATGACTGGCACTATGCTGTACTTCTAACCAGGCACAGCAAGACGACCATGTATACAGGAGTCCTCTGCCTCCTGTACAGCCTACCAGAAGCATCAGAGGTCACTTACAATGAAAAGCAGGTCGCTCTTCTCTTCTGAAATGCATGGGAAGAGCCATTCTCCAATAGAAGCTATCAGACTTCTCATTAACACTATAAAGGTACAGAAAATTGGGATGAAAAGAATTACTGTCATTTTCCCAAATATGTAAAATGAATGCAGCAAGGAAACCACATTGATACAGCTGGCAATAATTAGCACTGGCAGAAATTAGGCTCGCTTTGACAAAATAATAATAATAAAAAATGTCTTGTCTTAAATAGAAATCTTCTTCCACTTTGGAAGAGTGCAGTTTTTACATATACAGGAAGTTAGGTTTCGCCCGTTTGTTTTCTTATTGAACCCAAAGTTTTTCTTTGTGTATTACTAGAATTCAGTGAAAATTTTTTGACAGCAAGCATTTCCTCCTCAAAAAATGTAATTTAATTAAAAAAAAAAAGAAACATTCTGTTGGGAACATATTGATTGTTACAAAAATGAGACTGTAAGAGTAAAAATGAATAATTTTCCTCATTCCCTTTAAAAATGTCAAAATCATAACATTTAAAAAATAACAATTTTGATTTTGTAACATATTAATAAACTGTCATTAATTGCTACATTTAAATACTTGAATGTATAGTGTTTGATGATTGAGATTTATGGCAAGGTCAGGGTTTGTCAGTTCTGGAGAGATGACTGAATTCTGCCACCTCAAACAAAGGGGCGGACATGAGATTGGAGCTGCTTTTGCTGTACGGAAAGCAAAGGCATCACAGAATGGGTGGGAGTGGGGATGACTGCTGGTGAATGGCATCCTCAGCTGCTGTCCCAGTAGTAGCAGCAGTCAAACTGTTTTTTTGTGTTTGGGAGAGACAAAGTGAGAAGCAGTTCATACCTGTTGTGCTCTCCGTCTCCACTATCTGCTGTTCAGGAAGCAGATTTTATGCCCTTGCACTGGTTAAATGACATTTTGACATTTCACTTTCTCAGTGGCTAGCTAAAGAAAGAGTCAGGATCACTGGATGTTAACATCTCCATTTCAGAACGTAATTGCAAGTGGAAAAAATTTTTTTTTTTTTTTTCAGTATGAAGCATACGTCCTTTTTCCAGACAAATTCTAGGCATTCCTCTAAAGAAGAACAGACATTTATAGATGGAAAATGGGAAGGAGTAGCTAGATCTTTCATTATAATCAGAGTTACNGCTTACTCCCCAGCTCTCCTTAACTAAAACCTTTCTTTTTCTCAATTTGGAGTCACCCAGCTGTCACATCCCACTACTCCTAGATTTTCCTTGTGGTTACGGAAGTTCACCTCAGGCACAACATGCCTTACAC
Organism: Pelecanoides urinatrix; assembly: GCA_013400755.1. NCBI lineage: Eukaryota > Metazoa > Chordata > Aves > Procellariiformes > Procellariidae > Pelecanoides > Pelecanoides urinatrix. The sequence goes on along the minus strand of VZTQ01007652.1, from coordinate 9,963 downwards.
CGCAAAGCATTGCAGGGCCACCAGCATTGTAAAGCTACTGAGAGGCGGGATGACTGGCACTATGCTGTACTTCTAACCAGGCACAGCAAGACGACCATGTATACAGGAGTCCTCTGCCTCCTGTACAGCCTACCAGAAGCATCAGAGGTCACTTACAATGAAAAGCAGGTCGCTCTTCTCTTCTGAAATGCATGGGAAGAGCCATTCTCCAATAGAAGCTATCAGACTTCTCATTAACACTATAAAGGTACAGAAAATTGGGATGAAAAGAATTACTGTCATTTTCCCAAATATGTAAAATGAATGCAGCAAGGAAACCACATTGATACAGCTGGCAATAATTAGCACTGGCAGAAATTAGGCTCGCTTTGACAAAATAATAATAATAAAAAATGTCTTGTCTTAAATAGAAATCTTCTTCCACTTTGGAAGATTGCAGTTTTTACATATACAGGAAGTTAGGTTTCGCCCGTTTGTTTTCTTATTGAACCCAAAGTTTTTCTTTGTGTATTACTAGAATTCAGTGAAAATTTTTTGACAGCAAGCATTTCCTCCTCAAAAAATGTNAAAATTTTTTTTTTTTTTTTCAGTATGAAGCATACGTCCTTTTTCCAGACAAATTCTAGGCATTCCTCTAAAGAAGAACAGACATTTATAGATGGAAAATGGGAAGGAGTAGCTAGATCTTTCATTATAATCAGAGTTACATGTAATATACTCTTAGATCACTTGCTTCTAGGGTCTTTGAGTAACAGTGATCATCTGATATTTCTCACATGCCGATGATCCACCGTTTGGGATTTAACATTTGTGTATAATTTTTATTAGTGAATAGCCTCTAGACAAAGTAAGAACAAACACTGTCTATTGATGACTTGTTCTTTGAGTTCTTTCTTTTCTCCATATTGTTCACTTTTAGAATTATGAGGAATATTGTTTATCTAAATCCAATCAAATAAGCAACAAGCAATTAATATCAAGAATATTTAAATTTCAGTGGGATTTGAAAAGATGTTTCTGAAGGGTTCCTTTTCAATACTATAGCAGAGGACTTCCTGAAAAATAGCAACATTCTGAAAAATGAACCAAGAAAAAAATCATAAACCAAAAAACTGACATCCCCCATTTAAACCACACTTTAATTTATCTTGCCTTTTGGGGGCAACTAAGAAAATGGACCACTCTCGGCTTCCATTGGTGAGGACCTATTACTGCATACAATTGATGCTGCTGCTTTATACAGCTCCATAGTATTACTCCAGACGCTTGACCACACCAACTTTGTCCGTGGAGCCCAGTGTGGGAAGGATTGTTCCAGCTGATATGGCCTTTTAAATTGGCATCTGACCTTTAAGTATGCCTGGAAAGGATGATGAGTCCAACAGAGTTTGTTAAGTCGCAAATATGCAACTGAAGGAGACATCAAACTCTTGCAATGAATTCTGAGGAAAATTATGCTTCCAGTTACCCAGCAAATGGTAAGAAATATGGAGAGGAAGGAGAGAACTTCCAAGTAAAATACTTCCTGGTTTACAGCTGGGTTTTCTTCTGGCAGAAATGCCTGGGAAATATATATTACAACTGTTTCTTATAGTTTAGCATATGTTTTCAGTATAGTCAAATAAAAAATATAGAGAAATAGAACTGGCATGACATTCGGAGGCAAATGTGGAAGAGATCACTAGGAAAGATTATTAGGAGGTAAATGTAGTGTCATTTTTTCCAAAAAGTTTGTTATCTACTTAGGCCTGTATAGAATGCATTATAAATTGCATATGCATAGGTGCATCCTTTACATAAACTGGTAAGTATCAACTACCTACTTGTAACCACAAATGGTTTTGTTCTTCCTAGAGCTCTTTGAGGACAGTTATGAGGATCACAGTCTATTCTATGGGGTCAAAGATGATGCCCATTTTCCAAATGACAATTAAAACAGAGCAAGATTAGGAGCCTGCTTCTACTTCCATCTGAATCAATGCTGAGTCTGAGTATCAACATGCAGAAACCAGGCTTGTGATCACATGGGTGATACACTGCAACTGAGGCAGGGAGCCTGTCTCCTGACTCCCAGTCCTGTGCTTTAACCACAAACCCCCTCTTTGCCTCAAATTGCTGTTTCCTCTCTTGCACAAAAAATAACACAAGATCTTGACTAGATTCATGACAAAAATTTACACAGCTCTATTTTCCTTCTGGTTTTGTTTATTTATTTAGCTAATGGAGCAGAACAAGATGATGATAAATAAGTGAACAAGTCTAGGCCAGAGGAACTGTAAAACTCCAAAAGTTCAGGCTGTCCTACAGAAGGACTGCTGCATGTTTGCAGCCAGCCAAATTCACTCTGTTTGAGAGGACACTGAACTTGGCAGGCTGTGAAAATTTAATGCATTTGATCCAATGTGTTTATCAAAATATATTAAAAAAGAATTTGCAAGGGAGGAATCACAGTTCTCGCAGCCCTTTGAGTTTTCTGGAGTGCCTGATGTAAGATCTTCCTACTTATTCATATGTCCATTTTTTTCCCTCTACTTTGAGGGTGAATTTTGAGTTACTTCTTCATTTTTGAATAACCTTTTTTTCTGTTTTAATCTAACTGATATAAAGATTTTTGTTGCCAGACACTTTGTGATGCACCTTCACAAGCAGAAAAACCATTTTCATGAAGAAGCTGTATTTTTGCCTAATGATACATATTTGGAGTCATGATCTTTGCTCTACATATTACAGAGAATAAGATTGTAAGACTTGTCTTTTCCCTCAGCTAAATAAAGCACAAAATTTCCTTCACCACTTCCCTAGTTAAATCTAAATCAAATCTATTTTGACTTGTTTAACATACAGTTGATGGTCATATGTTGGTTGCACCTCAATACTTCCCTACTTCATGGTGCTGCTCAAAAGGGTAACTCAAGCTTTTCTGTGTAAAAAACTGGAACTTGCTTATACTTGTTTTATATTAGTCTAATTTCATTACATTCTTCGAAGTTACTGAAGTTTTACTAAAAATACAGAGAGCAAACTGAGCACTGAATTTAAATTATCTTATCTAGACTCCCTTTTACAAGGAGTAAAAGACGAGCTGTAATGGGTACAAGTTACTCCTGGGGAGATTCCAACTGCAAAAAAAAAAAATTCACAATGAGAACAATCGGCCATTGGAATGATCTCCTCAGGGAAGTGGTGGATTCCCCAACATTGGACATTTTAGGATTCAGCTGGACAGGGTGTTGGGCCATCTTGTCTAGACCGTGCTTTTGCCAAGAATGGTTGGACCAAATGATCCTTGAGATCCCTTCCAACCTGGTATTCTAAGATTCTATGATTCTATTTTTGTGTAGCAATCAGATTCCAGATATTGTTCTTGAATCCCTCTTTTTGAGAGCATTCAGCAGTACAGGGCAACTAAAGGTGACAAGGTTCAATTCCATACTACCCACATATGAAATTTTAGTTTGTTTCACTTGAATTAGGAGCTTTCTGTATGATATGGTATCATCCATGAACAAAGAATGGAGCAATTGACTGAAATATTGACCAGCTTCTCTCTTCTCAGTGACACATCTCATGGGATGTTACAAACTCTTTTAGATACTCTTTTAGTACAGAATCACTATGACATCTGGAGTCCCGTTCCATATTAAAAGTAGAAACCAAAGGTTTCCTCCCGCTCTTTCTTCTCTGTTTATCAAAAACCTTGATCAGTTTAAAAAGTGCATAAAAATTTAAGTAGTGAGTGCAAAATTCAAGAAAGATTTACATCTAACAGAAAGCATATGCAGAGTTCAGCTGACAGCAGTTCTGAGATTTTGGTTCTATTACCATGCACTGTTCCAGTGCACATTTTGAGTTATAGTCTAGATTCAACAAGTCCCAGCAGGTGATGGGGACAAAATCTCTGGAACAACTCTCTCTTGACAGGTCCTGGTACACCTGTTGAAAGTAACTCAGATGAAAACTTGCAATAATCAAGTCAGAAGGTCATAAAAATATAGAATGCTATCTTTTGACAAGTTAGTGAGTAATTTTAGCCGAAAACATAAGTGACATTGAGGGAGAGGGATATTTCTTTTAAAAATCTCAGTGTTTCATTTTGACATTTTCAAAATGAAATGTTTTTACTTTCTATTTTAAAATGGATTTTCATTTAGAGATTTACCTCATTTAAAAAAGTAAAAAAACGTCTATATGCTTGGCAAAAAAACCCCCTGAAACTAAAAGTGAACCAACGATCAATTATTAGTAGCTCTAGCTTCAATAGGTACAGAAGGCTGGGGGAAGGTATTGCTGAAACTGTATTGCTATAGTACGACTAAAACTATGAATCCATCAGCTAATAGCTACTGAAAAAATTTAGTGAGATTTTAATCAACTGCTCATTTAGGTAACTAACATAAGTGAAAATTACTAATATCACACCTTTTCAAACAGTTCATATCTTAAAAATGAACACACAATGGGCTGTCTTGTGAAGCTTATATTTTCTCAAAACAAAACTTGTTCTTAATGCTCAATATGATGTTTTGCTCCTGTATAAAGTGACTACTCAAACATGGTGGCTAAGCTGTTAGTGACTCAGGTTCAAGTAAGGTAAGCCTGAGGACTTTTACCCTGTCATGAACCTGAGTGTTTCGTATTTTAATTGACAACATTCACATCTTTGAGCTTTTCATTTAGACTTTGATAAAATCTGCTCACAAAGGCAGATGGCAGGCTGTTATTTTTAATTCACAAGCAATGTTAAATATATGCCATATGTTATAGAACTTTTCAGGCACAGTCTTTTGAATGCTATCACAATAAACGTATAAAATTACATAAAAGGGAAATCTGACAGAGAACAACACCATTGCAGGTTACATTTTTGAAAAAGGAAGTGAAAATAGCCAGACTTTCTACTTGATAAAATATAATTATCCAAACCACCGAATAATCATTGAAACATCAAAATCGGTGTAGAAGGGAAGTATTTAGGGCCTTCTGTTTTCTGCTGTTTTGTATTTAGAAAAGATTCCCTGCATGCACTACATGGACTAATCTAGCTTGTTAACCTTGTAAACAAAAGGCTCATGATGTTGTACACTACTGTATGTAGGGAGCTTCATGTGTAGGTTAGCAAAAGTAATGAGACAAATGGGCCAAAGTCAAAATGTTTCAGTGGACTTTAAGGCCATAGCTGTTGTCCAAGGAGACATTCAAGTTGCAGCTCCCCTAGAACCAAAGCTGTGAAAGCTGTATGGGTGTAACAGCTGTAAAGCAACTCTGAAATATTGTTTTCTTTTCCTAGAGGGCAGAGCTAATGGATGAGGTCCGCAGTCTACTGTACCAAAGAATGGTTGATAAGAGCGTACCAGGCTTTAGTATTGAGTGGAAGACCCATCATTGAAAAGACTGCATCCAACATGTTACTCAAGGGCAGGTGGACTTCTGGTCTGTGAGTGTTCAGAGGCAGCTCAAAGAGCACACAAAGTGGGGAGTATAACAAGAGTCATTTCAATTCAGTGTGATACAGAGAGAGAGATGACTCTCAGGGAGGGAAATAAAAGCCCTGCTGGTCAAAGCTGGGGAGGAGAAGAGTGTCTTAGAAAGGTTTCTGAATGTGAACAGGGGATGTAAGCTCAGAAATCTTGTGACTAGTTGCAGCTGAAGCTCTCCCACGAGACTCCAACAACCACTGTTCAAAAGGGACCACATTCAACAGCTCTTGTGCACCCATGATCAGACAGGACTAGCATGATGAGAGTGTCAATTGGGCTGTCACAAGCAAACATTGTCTATTAGCTCTTCTGGTTTGCACGGGCAGGTTGCTGTGGTCCTGGATTTATTCAGCTGCTGAACACTGCCTAGAGCCACTGGAACAGAAGCTTTAAAGTAACAGTATAAATGTATGTGCAGAATAGCAAGAACGTTTCTATATAGTACAGAGATGGATGAATTATTCATTATGAATTATTCATAATACAAATTTTGACATTTTTTTCCTGAATAAATTTCCTTTTTTTTTTTAAATTATTCAGCAATATGATCAAATATTTTCTGAAATTTTATTACCAATCATCAGAATACTTTCATAGGTTCTTGGTTTCTTTTTTCATTATTCATCTTAACATATTCACTGACACCTGATTAATCCAGCCACTTCTGGAATTCTTGAATATCTTAGGCTGCTGAAAACAGTAGACTAATGAGATCCAGCACTGTTATGAAGACTGTTAGAGAAAGCGAATAACATTTTTTCTTTTTTTTGAGTTTTTTTGTTTGCAAACAGTGTTCACTGTTGTACAGGACTAAATAGATTCAGAGAGATTCATTTGGTCATAATAGATAGGTTTCTAGAACTTGCAGTAATATTATGCTTGGGCAGTTTCAGTTTTGTCATCGAGATGACTACCAAATGCTATATTACAATGGTTTCTGAAGTACTCGCTGTCATTTGCTTTTGTTAAATGGAGTTGAACTGGATCTAATTTTCAGGTAAATCCAGGATGACTTAATTCAGCTCGGTGAAGATGTATGACTGTATGAGTTGAATAAGAAAGAAATGATTTCAGAATCAGAACTCATGTCTTCAGTGGTGTTCAACTATAAACTGGAGTGAACAAGAACAGTTTCAGAGCCTGTGTAAGTGCAGGCTCTCTTTCTGATAACAGATAGCTGTGAACAGAGTAACTACCATCTCTAATTCACGTACTCTTGCAATGAGCTACACAGTGGTTGGAGTCTAGAAATTGGATATAAACCTCTACCCAAGTAATCTACATCTTTCTATTAGCACTCTGTTTAGTATGCACCTAAGGAGCAAAACTGCTACTGAAACACCAAAGCTTTTGAGACTTACCAGTAAACAAAACCAAAAAGAGTAAAAATGTCACAATAGGGAGCACCAGTCAATGAACTTTAGATCTTGCAGCGGCTTTAGACTCCATCTGCTAAAAGCACAAGTATACGAACTCCCCTGGATGCTGTGGGCTAATTCCCATCCTTGCAAGTTGAGTGGTTGGGTGAATAAAATAAGAATTAAAACAAAACAAAACAAAACAAACTTTCTACAAACTTTCCTTGCCCAGTTTCCATGGAAATGAAAGTGGAAAGACTGCTGGCAGTCAGTAGCTGAGTGTGAGAACTCTCGCTTGCAGATGTCAGTTCCTGACTGTTCGCTGAAAACTGTAAGTGTTGGTTTAAAAAATCAGCTGCAAATGATGTCTTCAAAACTCTGTGGCTCTTAAAAAAAAAAGTTGAAAAACTAGTTTTAAAATGGGAGATTTTAAAATGTAAAAGTCTTTACATTTCCATCCACCTGGCTGCTGAGACACGTTCCTTTTACAAGCAACAGGAATGGTGACTACATTTTCAGTCAGTATCTTCTATGACTGGATTTCCCTTTGGTCCAACAGTTTGAGTTGATTACGTTGCAGAGTATGCTGAAAGGCTTACCTATTTAAAGAGGGCACAGGGTTGCCTGTTTGTTTGGTAAAGTACTTGTGGATTCTGTTTAGATTTGGATTGCCAAGATTTACATTAATTTAAACATAAGAGAGAAAATTAATGGATCTAATTTTAAGTCTAGAAATGACTCTTCTGTGTATAATATGTTTCAAATAAAGATTACTAATATATTTGAAATAAAGATTAAGAAACTTTCTCCATGTTTTGCTACAGACACACAGTTTGAACACAAGCTTATGGTTGTTAAACTGTTTACTGTAATAAAGATTTTTCCTTCTTCATATTATAAACAAAACGCTGGAAACAGTTATATCCAATGCACATTCTCTACATCTTACTAAAACTCTCATCAATGCATTTATTCCACTTTGTATTTTAATAGACAATATACTATTAAATACTACACAATGGAGTAATGAGTATAAGGCATTTTCCATAAGATTACAGTCTTGAAGACAGATAGGCATTTTTTACGGTATACAGTAATTATCATAGTAATGCATAATTTTCCCTGGATTGACTGTCTGCTAGTGGTCTAATTCAGGAAGCACTAACTCATTCACAAACAGTGTCATTAGGAGCTGAGGCAAATAAGCAGCTGATCTGGCTTGTTCGGTACACCAAAGCTTTGAGACTCCTTTTTCTTTTTTTTTCCTACTCATTAATTCACTTTTCATGGCTGCTGCAGCAGGTGGAGTATTTTATCTTCCAATCTCACTAATTACTTGTGGGTTACTGGGGAAACTCTATTAATACCTGGTCAGGAGATAGAGACAGTATAATCCATAACAGCTAACAGTAGCACAGCCAGCTGCAGTGCCAACAGGCTGTAATGTAACCAAAGCTTCGGTAACATACTCCAAATAATGTGAGGCACCAATAAGGCAATCAGTATCCCTTATGCAATGAACAAAATTACTGCTTAAACCACATGAACATAAGAGAACAGAAGAAAACATTGTAGTAAACTTTCTGATTGGATGATAAATAGGATTGCAGATTTTGTCTTTGCTATTTCTCCCCTTTATCTCCCCTTCACAGTCTGTCTCAGAGTAGCTACTGCTTTAACTCTCTGAACTGATGCAATACACAATTATAAAGTTTTCTCTTATTTTAAGACAAAAAAGAGAAATAGAAGACACCTTGCTATAAGCTTTTCTTCTTTCATTCCCCTTTTTAGCTATACTAACTTCAAGCTACCAAGATTAATCAATAATTTCCCAGCAAAGGGATTTAGCTAAATCCCTATATGTATTATTTGGTTGTAGCTTTATGTGCTCAGAAGCACTAGAAATTAAAATAAAACCACTGCGGCGGAGGAGAGGAGATTCTCTGAGACACTCTGCCTGAACAAGAATGCTTTGAAAGCACACAGGACAGCATCTTATTTTTGCTGTTTTTTTACAATACAGCAGTACAGCATGCATTAAGAAGGTATTTTGCCAGGTATGAGCCTCCAGTGAGAGAGATGAAGCTGTGAAGTGATCTGAGTGGTACCACTCCTAGTCAGGAGTGGTAGTTTTAGCCAGGTGCCTAACCTGTGCTCAAAAAACAGTTTCAAGAATTTGTCAGAAATCTCCTTCATCTATTGTTCACCATACACTACCTCACTAATTATCAGTAGCTCCCTACCCATCTCTTGCTATAGGTATATGCCTGTTCTCATACTTCCCACCTATTAGGGCTTCTAGTCCATTCCCTTGAAACAGAAGAGCACAATCTTGTCAGTGATGCATGTGTTGAGATGGATCAAAATATCCTTTCCTGCTAGGGTTCATGAAGACAGTGGCAAGTAACACTGGTAGGCCACATTGCCTTTTTGAATGGTATTGTGTTACAGTGGAAAAATATATAGCTCACCTTCACTGTATAGGTGAAGCTATATCTTTGTCCACTGTAAGACCAGTCACTGTAAGTGACCAGTCACTATAAGTGCTTCAGTCCTTTATTTTCTTTCCTGAGACTTATGCAGAGTGTCTTTACTCTTGAAGAACAGGATTTCCAACTAAAATTCCTTTCTTCACCTCTCATCAGCATGCCTTCCAAACCATTTGTAGCTTTTTCTCATCGTCTTATCTCCTCTAGACCCTTTGCATTCCCTGTTCCCTCATATTTTTTCATCAGGAATCTTCCATAAATGAAACATTATTTTGAAATATCCATCTGTCAGTAGATTTTTAGAAGACTTTTTCACAACCTGAACACCATGTTCAGGAAGCTAAGGAAATAATGTAATCTAATTCTATGCTCTAATGTATGAAGTAACTGATTGCTAGTGGTAGGGAATAGCCCCCCAGCTCCAGCATGAACTGTACAAGATTTCGCATTTAACTAAACATAGCTTTGGAGTGAGGCTGCAACTGGAGACTATGCAGAGGGAGGAGACATGCCTAATCCACACTTTTTTGGCTTTGGCTTCGGTGTGACCAGGGAGATGATACAGCATGGTTAGCTATAATAGGAATGTCAGATCTCCTAGAGCTTTTCTCATCATCATGGACACGGGTCCCTGCTCGG
>VZTQ01007651.1:0-26653 GCA_013400755.1 Pelecanoides urinatrix | reverse complement strand
ATTATATATATTATATATAATATTATATTAAAATATAAAAACATCAAGAAAAAATAACTTTCTCCAGTTTGCTGATTTGGCTACTGGATAGTAATTCTGTTCAGGGAAACTTCCTACACTTCTCCTCCCCCAAAAAACCCTAATACATAGTTTTAAAATAGCACTTTCTAATTAGATATGTGTCCTGGTTTTCTCACTTTTACTCTTCCAATTCTCTCCCCCATCCTACCAGGGCAGGGAGAGTGAGCGAGCGGCTGTGTGGTGCTGAGTTGCCGGGTGGGATTAAACCATGACAATGTGAAATCATAGCTCTGCTGAAGTCTGCAAAAGCTTTTTCCAGATATTTCAGTGGAACCAGGATTTTACCTCAGAGGAGGTAAACCTCATTTTCATCCTGACTGGATGGCTTTAATTAGATAAGTGAATTAACCTCAAGGATAAGAACTTGACAGTTCAACAGCATTACACTTGGACTCTTATTGTACACAAATTCAAATACTTAAGAAAAAATAGCTATCCTTCTGTCTATAAAAACTAAAGAAAACAATGGCCGTATTCTGCCTACCTTAAGGAAATATCTTAAGCTGCAAAGTCTGCGCTTCCCTCTACTAAGGGTTCAGAATACCAAGTAAGAAGGGAAAGGGATGGGGCACTTAACATGTGAGAAAAAAAGGAGATCTTCCTTTAGCACAGCAATAACTGAATGTCTTTCCTGGGAGCCGGTCCATACCTGTGCTTCTGCTGTGGGCATAATGTATGCATCTGCCATTTAGGAATCACTAGACAAAATGGGAGAATGGAATTAGGTTAGCAAAAAGTGCTCTAGTTTCTGAGCTGTATACAAAGAACATCATCTAATTCCACAGCAGGGAAAATTTAAGGGTATTCAGAAAAAAAAGAAAACAAAAACCAAAAGAACAAAACCAGGCATTGGGCCATCTCAAAGTAACAATCCAGTGTTGATTTCAGATTACAGATTTGACCATCAATCACCGAACATCGTGGGCAATGATCCCACTTACTGACCTACAGGATAGTTCCTCATTTTGACCTGAAAAATTAAAATGTCCCCAAGAACCTGGTCTTAATGGAAATGTAATTAAAAATATTTCTGAAAAAACATCAGCCTGAAGTGTATCAAACTGATCTTTGCCAATGAAAAATGTTTTTTTCAAAAAGGTCCCAGGCAACCATGAATAAACCAGAATGAGAAACATAACAGTTCTGTTGTCTATCCTGGGGAATAAAGGCATAAAAATATCAAAATTAAGTTGACTTCAAGGGCTACTCCAAGTAAAATAGAACAGGATAATAATTCAGTGAGCACAGATTATCTTTAACGATGACAAGGCATCGTTTTAGGAATCATAAAATTTTAATAACACTGTGGGGCTTCACTGACTTTAAGCCCCAGTTCCCAAGTAGAGATTTAATCTTTCCCTTTAACTGTGAAAAGCCTCTTGCAGTTCTACAGGTCTGGAAGGCTTTACATAGTTTTGTACTTTCTATGAAACTTGATTTATAATCTCCTGTTAGCTGGAGTTCTTTCCTTTCTGTCTATTTTTTCTTCAAAGCAAGAGGTACAGTTTAGTGCAATTGTTTCTTTAAGTATCTCACCAGGGTGGCTGTTAGTCACTTACATGAAGTGCCTCCACTTAAAGTGCCAATTTGCACAGCAGGACCCTGCAGAGCAGTAGTAGCAAGACAGGATATTTAAAACAGTATTAAATACAGTAAGAAAATGAGTAGGAAAACTGAGGAAAAAAAGTGGAAAAGGAAAAAAAAATATTGGCATTAGGAACATGGAAGTAAGAAAAAGTACTGAAGAGAAAAGCTGTGAAAAGAGGTTAGAAATTAAACTGGACATATTGCTGATAAGGTGCAAATCACAGTGACTTGAAAGGCAGACGCCATGCCAGTGAAACTTTTGATTGAGGAGAGTATTCAAATTTTGAACGTTCAATGCAATTTTAACATTAATAACTTTGTGGGGGAGTAAGGATTGATTTTAAGAAAAATGGTTCCTTGTGTCTTGGCTGTTCCCAGGAGCATGGGAAATCCAGGTTTAAACCCCTAGTCTGAACAAAGCGAAGAAATGAGTTTAACCTAGCTCAATCCTGTACAATCTTCTTACCAGAAGTGTAGTGGGGAGGAACCCCTAGAGACCCCAGTCACTTCCAAACATGACTTGAAAATAGTGTCTTTCTCAGATCAAAACCCAGAGGTCTTCCCGGCAGGCACAAATGAACACTAAAAGGTGACTGCTACTGTAACACATACTGTGCTCAGATACTGTTGTTTGCACATTACAAACCATCCATGCAGCAGGACTTCTTCCAGAGCCACTCCTTGCTGTCACAGAATTCTTCCTTTCAGAGGAGCTAATATAGCAATGTAGAATACATTCACACATACCTTACAATGAATGCTAAATGCTTCCAAATTATTCCTTCAATGTTTCTTTCTCCTCTCAGTTATGTGGTCTCTTCATCTTTCTGAAGAGAAGCATCAAGATAGAGATGATGATGTACAGCTAAACCATGTATTCATGAAAGGAAATGGTAGAGGAAGTGCTGATAAACCCGTTGAGGTAAGCCTTGTTCTAAAACTTAGATAAAATGGGTAAAGATAATTTCTTTTTATTGTTCTCTTCTCTACAGCCATAATTCTTTTTTGCATCTGTTAACTTTGCTTGACATTCATTGTCATATTTAGCAGCCTTGAAACAGCAGGTGATAACAGACTTCATGTATTATTACACACTTAGATTTCTTTGATCTTTTGAACTTATTGGGAAAAAAATGACTAGCTTTTCATTGTTTAACTTTATAGCCTACAAGTGATTAAATTTTCCATCATAATGTGTGTATTGATCAGACTACACTATGTAAATGAGCTTATGTTTGTTCATCACGATAAGTACTGCTAGAAAAACTTTAACCACTATAACATATGATGTTAAACAGGTCCACTAACGGAACAGCTGTACAAGATCTTAAGACCAACGGGAGTGTGAAATGCAGATTGGGATTCATCTTCCTACACATGCCCAAGAAACAAGACTCTTTTTAAAATGTATTTTACAGAAAACACTGCACGTAGCTCTCCCAGCCAATAAATCCAGGAGAGAAGCCCTACCGGAGCCTGTGAACTGGCAGCTGCTGCGGGAGAGCATCCTACGTCTGGCAGGCTGAAAGGTCTCCTCTTGCCAGTAACAAAGACAAAACATCGGGCCCCATTTTTCAGAACAAATAAGCTCCTTTCCCTGTGAAAAGAGCACAGAAATGGTACTCATGCTTCTGTCCTGGTCTTTTAAAGGCAATAAATGGGGTAGTAAAGTGGTTCTTTGCTGCACTGAGATCAGCTCTAGATCTCTGTCTTTAAACAAAACGAACGCTTGAGAGTGGACTGCTTCCAAAGCAAGCAGCGGCGATTCTACTGCGTGTAAATGAGGGCCACAGCAGCAGCTTTCGTAACAGGAGGAGCTAATGTTCTGCTATCCACAACTCCCATTGAAGTGCTGTTTACTTGCCGTACACAATCTCACTCACACCCTATTCAGCTAAGCACTGTCACACATAATGAAAAGCGGTCCCTGACCCCAAGGCCTGACACTCAGCATACAAATGCAGCAAATATATATCAGATGAGGAGCAGAACATGAGGGACAATTCGGAAATAGCATAAAAAGCAATGGTCAAGACCTGCCAGCAGCTTAGCTAGTCTTCTGGGCACTATTTATTCCTAGCTATGGGGGTGGAGCTATTTTGCAGGGTGCTTTTTCCAATTCACTGTGGTGCCTAGGATGAAAGCGTGAAGTAGAAAGCAAGTGTTAATAACAAAAGAGATGAAGGAGAGATGGGCACAAAAGCCAGCAGCCTTACAGTGAACATGCTAAAGTACAAAGATACAAGAGCATCAATGAGAATGTTAAATGCTTTTACATAGGGGTTTTGAGTAAAGTAAATTTGCAGTAGCAAATTCTTGTAGCTGGAGGATTTGAGTAGAATACCAGGTGGGTTATGGCAATAACCACATATTCCATAACAGACGCTCTATCATGTTTCTTTCATAGCTGAAGTATATTTGAATATAAAAAGATTTGAATAGTGAAGTTTAACAAAGCATAAAAGAAGATACATACTTCAGAGCGACTTTTTATTTTCTTCCATTGACATAGTGGCTCATTACGGTTTGGAGATGTGAAAACTCAAGAAACAATGAAATAACGTAGAAAATAGTTTATAAAGGGATGGATAAGGAATAAAATCCTAGGATGGATATTTTCCTCACTGAGAATGAGACATCAGGAAATAGATTAAGTAAAAAGACATTGGTTTATTTGAACAGGATATTGCTTATGGAGAAGTAGCACAGCTTTTTGTCCCTGTCTCCCTTCCCTAGAGAAGGAAGGAACATAATGCTGAAAGCAATTGCAGAAGAAGTGGTCTGATCTCTACTTATTTTGCTACTGTTAAGTTAGGCTAGATCAACTGAAGGCAGGTTCAAGGCAGGGAAAGTGAGCTGGAAACTGGAAGAAAATTATTATTTTGTTAACAAAATCTCCACTAAAGAGGACTATTGGGAAAAACACATCTTACTTCAGCTTTGTGGGTAATGCTTTGTTTATAGTATAGTACCTAAAGTTGCCTCTGGGATTGAAATCAGGGGCTCCCATCTGCTGGCTGAATGAACCAACCACTGAGATAGTGGACAGATAACAACAAAAGGTAGCCTCTATTTGATGTTCCTGTATAAACAGATTATGAGTGAAAAAAGAAATAAAAATGCCTGCAAACCATCTTTACATCTGTTTGAATCTAAATTTCCTTTTTCTGTGCCTGAACAATTGGAATTGTAATCCCTGCTGAAGTGTTGATAAGATCAAAGGCGAAGAGAACAAGATAGTACTGATCCTACAAGAAAGCAAGAGTCAGTGCGGAAACATGAAGGAAAATTTGGCAGGAACAAGAAAGAAGGTGAACTACAGTGTGTGCTATTATTTTTATTATTGTTCAAGAAATAGTAAGGCAAGTTAATATAATATCAACTAAGCTAAAAGCTTTCAGTATGTTGGTTCCCTTGGTAACTTTCAGTGTTCAAACACTTGTTCTTCAGTAGCTCTGAAATAACTTGCCTCTTTTCACTAAGGAATGAGTTACCATGCATGTAGGGAAGGGCTAGAGTATATTCAGAAAGGATCTGAGCTTCATCTACACTTACTTAATAGTAACTTGCAGTAACTTGTTCACAAGCTTGTTCCCAAGCAGAGGTTAAGATAAGAGATGGGGGATCAGGTTAGGTAGGAAACCTTATCTTTTTCCATGTTCTGGGTTTGACACTAGGTCATGGCTAGAAATAAATAGTAATATCAGCCTTGGGACATGCTCATCTGATGTTGTTTTTTTAATGTACAACTGATTTGGTAGACTGCAGCAGATACTACAGAATAGCTATGATCAATCATTTCACCAACTGTATGCAACCTCTGCAAATGCCAATCAGATAGAGATGGATGGTGCCATTGGACAAAAAGGTAAGCAGTCCCTATGAAAAGGATATTTGAAATTAATATATATTTTTTTCTTAGATCAACTTCAAAAGTAAGCTCTCAACTATAGCTAATACTGGAAATTTCTTCATGGGGCTGCATCCCTGTTGAGTTATGCCTGCGTGCTTAAAAATTGCCTGCCTCCTCTGCAGTCAATGCTGGTTTCAGTACACTTCTTTAATTCATGGGGGGAACATTTTTAACCAGGGAATGTGATCACTTGCCAAATAAATGAATTAGTGCATCTGACAGTTGAAGATAGCGCATGTAGGTCCACTTAATTTTGACTCAAATGAAGTTCAAAAAACAAATCTGCTCTAGTCAAAACAGATCTTTAAAGGTCTTTTGTCATCTCAGTCATAGGTTTGCTGATCATGTCAGTGGAAGATTTATTCATAGTGTTACCAATTTTCCCACTCATAACGTGGGCTACGATTGGACCAACAAAATCATGTGTGTTTGTAATTAATTTTATACTTTAGTTGGTTAGGGATGCTGTAACTATGAACAATTGCCTTATGCTTTCATGACAGCAAGTGGTAAAGGTGATATAGGGTAAATCACTTCATGTTCACAGAAGAATGTCCAGGCAGACCAAATAGTATTGTACCTAGTAAAGTACTGGTTTTTGAACATCGTGTTTACCACCAAATATTGGAATAACTTAGACACCAGAAGGCAGATGCTGCATTCCACAATACTGCGGAAACCTACTATAGGCACCTCAACTCCCTACACAGTGTGTGGGAAGGACTAGAAAAGGAAGCAAAATAACAGACCAAAGAGCCCACAAAGATGTTCCGTATGCAGCTGGTTTAACCACTGAAGACAAATCTATGACTGAGGTCTTTCTTTTATTCCTCACACCTCCACCTGTTATAGTCAAAGGATAAAAATCCACATTCCATAGGAGATGATGCACCTTCCTGGAACATTATTTTAGGAAAAGATAAATCATCCCACAGGGCGAACTTTCTCTATTCCCTAGAGAAGGAAAACAGACAATTAGTTTAGCCTAAATGGTAAATTTTTGTACAACAAAAGTTTGGGGCCAAGAGCCCAACATAAAGTTGACTTTTACCATTGAGAAATAGGATATCCTCTCAACAAGTTCATGGCATTAATGGCAGTTGTTAATGGCTTGCAGGCATTGAAATCACTGTCTCTAACCTTTTTAGGCATTTTCTAATACTTGAATTTAAAAACAGTATCCATCCTCTGTAGACTATGAAGTCACTTATTTCAGTTAACTGACTGCTAAAAAGTTTTTGCATCATATTTATAGTAATTTATTAAAAATAATCTTGAAATAACCCCAAATAAACACTATTATCAGAATCTTTGGTAGCTGGGACCAAAATCATCAGTAACAAAAACCTTTTTGCAAGATTTAGATTTTTTTGTTAGAATTTGCAAACTCCAGTGAAGCTTTTAAATTATATATCTATTGAATATTTGCTACTTAGATTCTCAGAACAAATATTTTCGCCACTAAGAATTTGCAAATTGTGATCTTTGCAGTTTAGTCTGATGTCTAAGTCTGTGTTTTGAATTCTTTGAGAGAAAAATAGCCCACTTTCTCCAGTTTCCCACCCACCTCAATTATGTTTCAGTTTCACTTGCCATTCAAGACAGGTTGAAGCAAGACCCACAGAAGGACAAAGCTACCTTAATCTCTCAGAATTGCCGTGCAGAATTTTTAGATAGTTTTTTGCCTGATGAAAGCTTTAGGCCTCATTAGGTGCCTACATTGTGTGTATGATATATAGGGTGATTTAGGGTAGTTTTTCCCTTGCAGTGCAATGCTGTTCAATCTCCAAAACTAAAGGCATTGTAAATATGGTTAGTTTGCCTGAATGCAACGCCATATGGAATGGCTACACTAGCCTGAGCTAGTACCTCTCTTAGACCTTGTACAGACACACCTTTTCATATGAAGGTACTTGAATACTCCTAAAATCATGTTGTTTTTCATTTTGTAGGCAGTGTTTATGGACGATAAGTCACTGGAACAACTAGAGGACTGTATAAACTAGCCGATAGAAAACGCTGAAGCAAAACTTTGGATAAAGTGTGGCCATTGCTGTGACTTCAGTGTCTTTCCCTGGAAAAAAAAGGAAGTACCTTATTTCCAATCTGTATTCATCATCCTGAATCTTCCTCTGCAGCAAAATATCCAAGTCATTTTGTCTCAGAAAACAGAAGAAATAAGAATAACATATTTCTTTTAACCTGTAGCACAGCAAACCCATCATTTAGGAGCTCCAGATACAAATCTTTGTTGGCAACAGAAACTAGATGTGGATAGTCCAGGTTATGTGTGATACCAGCTAGGTCATAAACTCTTCTCCCTCTTCGCCTGGTCAAGAATATACAAGTGTTTTTCATAAAGGGGAGCAATGTTAAAAGCAAGTTAGTGAATGGCAAATCTGGCATCTAGACAACTCCAGAAGAGTTGTCCCTAAGTTAAGTAACATCCATGTGAGAAGTGGGAGATGGAGCTTGTCTTTTTTTAAAGGCAGGAGAGAAATACGGGTCTTCATATCCTAGATGAATGCTGTAAGGAACTGAAACATTTGTCAGTGAGTTCTGGCATTTGTCTCAAGGATTGCTTATCTAAGAAGAGCTGCTGCAAAGTGGGAGAAACTGATCTATAAAACATTTGTCTGCTTACCTAAGAACTATAAAACATCTGCCTCAAAGATAAGAGCAGCTGCAAGGCCACTGAGGCCTCCAGTTTGCAGGGGATGGGCTCTGAGCAAGACTCGGTGTTGTCTAGGAATGTGGCAACGTACCGTTGCCCTGGAAACTGCAGCCCTCAAACAGGAATAAAGGGGACTGACAAGACGACCCCCTGGGCGATCAACCACCGCCAACCCCAACGAGATCCCCCACCGCGGACCCCGGAGCGACCGCTCACTACCGAAGCACTAAAAGACTTGGACTCTGAGATGTTGTGGATCCATGGTGGTGACTATTCTTGCAACTCTATCCCGAATGTTTGCTTGATTTCTATCTTTATTCTAATCTATCCTATCACTACTAACTTTTACTTTTGATGATAGAAGTTATTTAGGACAAACAGTTTCACTACTAACTTATTTTTGATAATAGAATTTGTTTAGGACATACAGTATCACTACTAACTTACTTTTGATAATAAAAGTTGTTTAAGACATACGGCATTTGACCTCATTTGTGTCTTAATCTCGCTCTTGGGATCACATTGAAACCTCCGCCGATATTGCATTGGGACAAATGCTCAAAACATGGAGTTTCTGTATTAAAGGTGTGTGGATACAGGTCTCCTCTGCACAGGGGCTGATCAGGTGGCTGTGCCCCAGGACTGCAGTCAGGTAAGGACTTGTGCAGGTGAATGCCTGGCATACCTTGCTGCTCAATACTGTCCAGATCTAGCAGTTCTTAGCATGCCCAAAAGAAAATATTTGAAGTTTACAGACCTTTGCTAATATTTTTGAGGGAATATCCAGCGTTATACGACTGCTGAATTGAGATTTTGAGGATATGGTCTTTTGACACCCATAGGGAGGAGTTGACAAATTCATGGGAATGTCTGGAGGTTTGTGAAGATACAGCTTGTACGTCCTGTTTTCTACGAGGGAAAAGGCAGAAACAGTACATTGAAGCACAACTGAAAATCAGTATGGTGCTAGAATTAAGACTACAGAGGGCTTGATAGTGGAAAGGATTTGTAAATCACAAAACTTGATTTCTAATATAATGGTAGCACATTTGTAATTCTGAAGTAAATATGAAAGTCACTGTTTTGACTTAGCCTTGGGATTGCCATATCAATTATTCACCAGGAAATGTAATAATTAGGTTTACATATCAGTCATAATTTGTCAGGGTCTCTTACAATTGTTACGTTAGGAACGTTCCCTACTTTGGAAATGGAGAGGCTGTACTCCACCTGAAAAAATGTCATAGCTTGTTTTGTGAGTTATTGACATTTCAGAAAGCTAGATCTTAGAATGTTTAGGTATTGATTTCCTGACTGACGAGTTACAGCACAGGTGACTAATATGGATCTGTCACAAGGAAAGAACAACAGAAGCAGCTCTTTCCAAAGCATAAAATGAAAATTTTTTTCTGAAGTCCTGTGTCATCACTACCAAAGCATCCTGAATTGCTTAAAAAAAAAGAATAAAAAGCACAAAACAGATAGATAGTAGCATTCAAATAGAAAGATTTGATATCTTAGAAGTATTTTACTTATTAAGGATGCATTTCCAAGAGATAAAACCAACAGGTTATTCTAATACTAATAATTCTGTGATTGTATGTGATCATAATAAATTTGCATTTATTATGTGCAAAAATATGGTTTGTGAATCAATATATGTGTTCTCAGTACTTCAGAAAGGAAAAATTCACAAAGCTGGGAACATTCACAAAGAGGAGAAGGAAAAAATTAAATTACAAAGATAATACCAAATTGCTTAAATAATGCTTCATTACATACATAATATCTGTAATTATTTAATTTTAAAAAATCTAATTATTAAGAATTGAGATGATGGTATCAGTACAAGTATTTATAAGATGTAAACAGAAAAATAAGTTTGATAACAGAGAAGTTACGATATGTGGATGAGTAATACAGAATTAAAAATAATTACTGAGAAGGGATAGGGCCTGTAAGAGGGAATGTTTTGCCTATACCAAGGGCAAGAGCAGTGTGAATCATCATTGGATCAGCCAAATACATTCTATACCACAGGAAGGATGGACATTTAAGGCATATCAGGAACTGCTTGCAGCTCACAGGGCAGGGCTCAAAAAATCATATCTAGATGCATCAGTGCAAAGCTCAGATACCAAATATACAGTGAGGTCTCAGTCACTGGAACTGGGGACATATTTTCAGTGTGACCGGCCTAAGAAGATGTATCTGAAGATAACAGAATCATGTGGTGTAATAAAATCACCAAAGCTGCCTGTTTTGAAAATGCTCCTTTCAGGCAAACCAATGCCTCCAAATGTCCAGTCCATCACTGGACTAAAAACAGACATAGATCTGCCCCCTATAGGGCTCCAGGGATGCCCACCTCAATCTTCAGTTCCTAATCTCACATAATTTACACTGAAACTTCACACAGAACTACCATTACTTCTCATAGAGCAGGATAGTCGCTGAGCAGTCATCAGAAGAGGAGAAAGAACAACTTCCCTTACATCTAAGATTGTTTCCTCACACTCAGAATGAGGTTTAATGAGTTTCTCTGGAGAACATATTTTTCCCTGGATGGGCTGGTCCATCAGCATGGTTTGTTTATTGCAGGTGTAGTGACAGACCACTTTTTTGTACTTTCCACAGGCATATGGCTTCCCAGCACACTATGAAACAGTATTTATCTTTCTCCTTTCTCAGCGTGGCTCGGATCAATAATTGAGCCCTTAATTTCATTTCTCAAAGAACTAAAATCTGCCTGTTAAACTGCCAAGTGCAATGTGATGTTAATGACTGAGTAGTGCATAATTCTGTGGTATTAATAGCTATTTCTAGGCATGCATGTACCTGTCCTATTCATTAATTCCTTTCTGACTGTTACATTATTCTTTCTCAAACAGTATTTTTCCTTCTATCAATTGAGAAGCTTTTTGTGTCCCTCTTGGTTTTTCTATTCACTATAATTAGTTTTAAGTCACATTTCCTTAAATTAGAGAGATTTCAGCCTTCTGCACTGAATGAAATTTCATGGCTTTGAGTTGGATATCCCTTTTCATATTTGATAAAAAATTTTAAAAATCCTTGTTAATCACTTATCACACAGGTCAGAAACATTAAAGTTGTATGTTCAAAATAATTAGCTCTTAACGTTTTCAATGCACACTGTTTCGTCAATAAGATGGTAACTTCTGAGCACTCAAATTGCTAGAGAAACTCTTAGGTGTGAGGAACTGTAAATGATGCTGTTTTATACACTTGTCAAACGTCATTTAAAAAAAAAAAAGAAAGACAAATAGAGTTCAGGTTTCTTTTTTTTTTCTTCATGATTAATCAGGATAATATAGTGCATCTTTTGTATTCTGATGTCAGGCTGCAATGCCATTTTCCACTATCACAGTCTTCCTATCTGAGAAATAAATGGTTTGCACCACTGTAAAAATTGAAGAGACATTAAAATTAATACTTCTTCAGCCCCATTTGCATAGCTCAAGTTGCTCTGAACATGATATGAATGACCACCGCTATACTGCTCTATGGGGAAGGGCTATCCATAATGCAGCACCCTTTCTGCATTCATGGTCTTGGCCGCAAAGGCATCTTTAAGGGTCCCCAGTTCCATTCAACTCCAAACCAGATTTGTCCTCTTTCCAAATTCCTGTTTCCCAGTAATCATTTCTTCTAGCACCTGGTGCCACACCCCACCTGTCTCCACCGTGCATGACCCTTTGAAGGTCCATTTGCTGTGTGTCCCTTAGATCTCTAGACCTGGCACAGATCAGCTGCTAGTAATCGAGGTGCAAGGGAGGGATGGAGGAGGCTTTCCCATGAGGCATATATAGACACCTACAGAGAGGGACGCTACAGAATAGCACGGTGGAGGATATATTTATTGAGCAAAGCCATCTCCTGGGCTCTGTCTTTCATGTCAGCCAATGCAACCCATCACAAATTCAGTGCTGTGCCTGGAGTGCGGCAATCTCTTCTGCTGCAGGGGGTGTGCAGACAGATGCATACCATGCTGATGTGCATATATCACATCATCCATATGGTCAGCCACTTGAATGCCTACATGGACCAGACTTCATCTTTTTTCTTTCCCGATACCTGAAGTCCTGGGACACAGAGTATGGGAGCAAAGGAGAGAAAGCCATTTGAGTCACCCATGGCTCTCCTGGATGTAGATGTCATATAAAGCACAGTACCTACACTGAGCACATCTGGTGGGTTATGTGAGTAACACTCTGAAAGCTTAGTTTCAGGGCTCAGATTTTGTCCTGTTAAGTCGTTGTTTGGATTGTAAAATGATAATTTATTTCAGTTAAATAACTTCTGATTCAATGGGGCTTGTGCTTAAAATCAATCTTGTGGAATTCAGCCCTGTGATTAAGTTACTTATTTCTGGACTAATATTGTATTTCTTGCACACCCACATCTCTCTCTCAGAATAGCAGAGATGGGCTGACTGCCAGCAAACATTGGGTGAGCCCTCAACCATCATGACAAATCAAGAACAGGGCTTGTTTTGATCAATAATAATAAAAGTCATAACATTTATGCCAGTAAAATACCAGTTCACATCTGTTGATGGTGGTGGCTAAACTTGTAGACAACACCTGTTTTACTTGTGAGAACGGATTATATGAGCTGCTACGACTGTGTTCAGTGTCTCTGAAATGCATAGCACTGCATCTGTCTACTGGCAGCTCTCCAGCAGAGCAGGTGTGCCACTTTTCAGGCTGCTAGTTAAGGGAATACTGCTGTAGATCACTTTGGTCCATTAGATATGGGGATATGTAAGGCCCCCAACAGTGAGATAGCAGGACCCCGGCAGTGAGGTACAAGGAAGAGTTTGTGACTACAGGGTTTTGTAAAATCCTGAATTAAGATGTATAGAGGATGGAAAGCTGATAGGCATATTGGCTAACAGATCACATAATTCAGTATTTTTCCATTCCTGAACGACACGTTTTCTGCCTGTAGCTAAAATAAATGCACATACTGCACACATAGATTTCTGACAGAAAAAAATATGATGTAGGAAAAAGACACAAAAATCTGAATGATTATGCATGGTAATTAATAATGAAAGCCTTGCAGAGAAGCTTAATGAGAGTGAATCAAACTCAAGCAGGTTCATTTATGTTTGACATGAATTGTGAAGAGACTGTGTCATTCTAAAAGGAAATCTACCCACTACATTTATACAAACTGTACAAGAAATCTCACAATGCTAGGTTCATCTGTGACATAAATCTATTTATTACATTGGGGTTTATACTTTTGTCATCATTATTCCCTGGATTAACTGCTGGTATGGAGATAACCCTTCCCACAAAGATCTTCTGAGTACATGCTCTTTGATCAGAGGCTCAAGGAGAGTATGGCTACAGAGCCACTAACTCCCTGAACTAAAGTAATCCAAATAGTGCAGTTGTACTTTTTAAAGGATGACCCAGATCTATCTCACACACTGAATAGTGCTTTGTACAATGTAGTAGGGATAGCACATAAAACCCCAATTATTTGATTTTAGGTATATAAATGAATGTTCACAGAAGTGTGAAATCATCATGTTTGTGGTATTCTATGACTTGGGTGTAGGTTTCTTTTCAAAATTTTATCTGTATGATCTCTCTAGGCAAAGCTGTGAATGCTGGACTCTAAGTCAGACACAGTGAAGTGCATCGTCTTCTGATGAGGACTGACTACATTCCTTTCTGACTTCAAGGCCGTGCATGTCAATCAAGCTGCAATTAGCTAGTAGCAATGGCAAATCAATTAATGCTACCTGAAAGGTAAAACACACCTCACTTGCTCCTTCAGGTAAGTTATTTCTAGACTAATCCTTGCAACCAAACGCCCCAGTGGTCTGTATAATGTGTTATTACTAATAAAATGGTGGCTGTTAAAATACTTTGCTGGTTTTGTTATATGTCAAATTACAATTATCACAGCTTACAAGTAGTGTATTTGTATGCATATAAGGAACACAAACATACAGTTCTTTGTGTATTCAGCACTACAATAATGTTTCTGGTTGCTTAACTTAATGAAACCAAGGATTTAAACCATGTCCTGAACATATTTCTCCTGTCTTCTCATAATCTCTTCAATAAATATAAAGACAAGCAAGTAATTTGTGTCAGTATAAACAAGGGACTGTTTATGCCTTTTCCTGGATATCTTTATTGTGACTGTCATTGGTAGATATCCAAAGTCAATGTTCTTCAGGTGAAAAACATTAAATCAACTAATTACTTTTTCCAGTTTAATGAAAGAGTATTTACATATTTACTTCAGTTTATGTAGTAGATTTCAAATAATTTTCTTTCAAAACATATTTTTTTCCAAAACTCTAGTAAACATAAGTCTAAAAACAATTGTAGAAACCATAAGACATGAGCTTTAGCAGTGGCTGGTAGGTAGTAAAGCAAAAGGAAATGATAATTTCTTGTTTATCTCTCCTCAGTTTTTCCCCCTGATTTCTGATGATAGTCATACAGTTGTAATTTTACTTAAAGCTTTTTATTTTTTTATAGGATATGTCCTTATTCTCAAGGCAGCTTTTGAAATCAGTTCTGTTTTTTTCTTTATTTTTTTAATACACTCTGAAAAGTTCACACTTTGTTGAGGATTTGGGAGGTTTCTGCTAAAAGGAATTAATTCAAAGGTCTTCCTAAATGCTGCATTGTTAATCCTCAGAACGTTTTTATGCTTTCTTTATCCTGTATGCACTTCAACAGTGATCACCATTCTGCTTCCTTCATTTTTCTTCCTGCGTGTTTCAGCTGCATAAGAAGGTAACAAGCTCTTGTCTTGATGTTGTCATTGTTATTTTCCTATGCTGGAATAAGATTGCAAAATATGAGTAGTTGCCTAGGCCTATGTAATGTCTAGTGATCACAGCTATACTTAAGCCCAATGAAAGAATGTTTTTACAGTCTTAAGCATTTTCTAAATCATTGGTATTTTCAACTGAAAGACCATAGAAAATGTCTTGCTTGTACATTTAGAAACATCATCGTATACCAAATATAGCCATAAAGTTTACGTAAGTCCAGTCAAACTACCACCTTATCTTGGGTAGGAACACAGGGACTGTGAGTATGATCAGGGCAGCCTATATTTGGGATCTTATCTGCATTCTACTCAGTTAGCACCTTCAGAAAGTCTTTAATGGGGAGACACAAAAGCTAGGAGAACTGCAGTAGCTCTTCTGAGTGCCTAATAAAAACAATATTGTTTACTTTCTCAGTGTCTTACAGGTCATATTATATTAGTAAGGTGAGAAATAAAATCAGGAGAGAGATGAAATAAAAGTATTAGACTAGTCTGAGCTCTGTGACTAACTTCAGTAAGAGGCTGAAATCCTTGTGTGAAAATAAAGCCATATGTCTGAGACTGTCATTACAAATACCGAATTTGAAAGTAACCTAGAAATTCCATGCTATTTGGTGAGTGTCCAAATTACTAATGAATCAATATATTTCTGCCATTAAAGGAAACAATATCCACTTTTTGTAAGAAAATGAAGTCTCTTACAAATCTTCATGGAAGCAATATAGAAGATTTTCCAACAGACCAACAGCTAAATTCTTTGTACTGTAGACAGGGTCAATAGATCTAGAGAAGTTACATCAGACATCTAAGTTGTTCTGGCAATCAGCTGCTCACAGAAAGAATCTCAGTAACCTATAGGGTGTTGTAGGAATATTTGTGGTATATCAGACCACCAAAGAAAATTCCAAACTCTCTACTTCATTGAGTTAAGAGTCCTTCAATAGCACCAATGAAATAAATCTAGACAACTCCACCTGGATGCTCAAGCAAAGCCATACAAGTCCCAAGGACACAGAATTCCACTGTTGCAATGGCACAACTTGGGTATAGAAGACTTTGAGAAAAGGACAAATTAACAGCTTGATAATAACATGAAACTATAGTACTCAATCAAGCTAATGAAGGTTACACCAGACACGTGTGGTATTGCAGAAAGAAGATACTCAACGGGCTTAGATAGTCAGACTTTTTAGCATGTAGTATGAACAAAGAGAGATCAAACAGTCAGTGAATGAGAGGTGGAAAACTGCTGGTAGAGAAAAAAGGTGAATCCTTACCTAAAACATTTCACAGTTAACCATTAAAATATATGTTTGGTATATTTAAGCTATATCCTAGCCAAATCAGTAAGAAATATACTGTTTTTTCTGGGTGAGTATTTCTCTAGTATTGTCTATAATAACTTCGGATCTCATTAGACACTGAACTACAATGATTTTTGGTTAATAAAGGCACCACCAACTAGTAATTAATGAAGGTGGCTGAACTGTTCATAATTTAACTTCTGACTTCGAGTCTTGTATGGCTCCAGAAAAGGCAGTTTTATTAACTCCCATCTATTCTTAGTTGATTAAACATGAAGTTTAATTTTCAGGTAGCAAGATATAGAGAATGAGTGGTCAAGATAATATAGACAATGAGTGGTATTCATTTCAGAACATCTCAAGAAGATCTCAAGATTCTTGCGTCTCTGTTAAATATCAAAATTTTCACAATAAAATGCTCTCAATATAGCATTCAGTCTGTTTAGAACTTTTAAGGCAGTTGGATTTACATTCAAAACAGTTTTTTTTTTTAAACCAGCTGAACCATCCTTTGAAATTATGTACTGTCTGGTAAAATTGATGGACAATACTTTTCTTAATCATGCCATAGGACCTTCAAATGTATAGGGGGACATTTGTTAGTGCTAAAAAAAATGTAGGCATCAAGAAAAATAGTTCCTACAACAAATGTGTGTTAGTGATTAAACACTCCAATTGCAGTGGCTTTTTATTAATTAACCTACCCATTGTAAATCTAATTTCCAGAGACTGATCAAATGAATCAAAAGGATTCATTTGGTGCTGTATCATATTGCAAAGATGTCAGACATCAGCAAATATTTCAGTATACCCAGAAAGTTTAGTGGTTTTTGGAGTATATCTGGTTTAAAAGAGGTATGCTATATTGCTTTTAACATGTCCTTTCAATGTTAAATCTAGATTACTGAGGCTTGCTGCATGATCTCACTAAACTGGAATCAACAATGATGAACACTTTCAGAATAATGCCCTGACCTAAGTACCCACGTTGGCCCAGCAATCTTCATTTCATGGCAGAAATAATTCTGTGTATTTTTGCTATTCAGTTCACACAGAAATCAAATGCTATACTATATGATATAGAATGATTTTTATGGCAGATGATACATGATTTCATAATGTGTTACAGATACATGATTTCATAATGTGTTACAGAATTATGGAGTTTCTAAGATTTTTTAAAACAACATATGGTCACTGATGAAAAAAATCACCTTAAATAACATTTCCTACTACGCAGCCTGATGAACTTTCCCCACCATTTCTTTTCCTTAAGAAAACACTATCTCCATTATTATTTTAGTGTCTCAGCCTTTTCTGCAAGTACTTGTACATACCACATTATTCTAACATTATAGCTCCAGTGAAACAATATTTGCTACCTCTCACTGCAGATTTCACACAGGCCTAAACATTCTCTGCCCAAAGATCTCTTTTCTGGGTCAACACCTAAGGGAGGTATAAAGGTCAAGATGAAAGAGAGATTAATGAGGGATCAGTACTCCACAGGAATCGAAGGAAGCTAGACTTAATTGGGACCTAAATTAGCCATCCTTGCATCTTTTAGTCTGCCTTTAAACTGGAAAAGGTTAAGAGGAGCAGCAGATTAAGAAAGCAGGTGACCACAAAACTAATGAAAAGACACAAGTGTCTAGGTGATCAAATGATACAGGACAGTGCTCAGTAGGTTCAAACAGTGTGGGTTTAATTAGGGACAACTGTGATAACAGGCAAGAGGAGAAACCTGTGCTTTCCTAATCATTGAGTTTGGGTTGATGTACATAGTAGATGGTGTTTTGTAGAAAAATAGCCACAAATCTTGGATACTGAAGCTATCAAAGTTGCATAGATAAAGTTTTTTGCAATGCTGTGAAGCTCTGCAATGCAAGTCTCATCTGCTAAGCATCCTGCAGTGAGACAATAGAGCATCAGGCCTGTGGCAACTAAAAATGAGATTTAACTCTCCTGACTCTATCTATGCTTAGGTGTTGGCCCTAAACCTAGGAGAAGAAACTGAATTCAAGATGTCTGGAAAACCCTGCAAGGTCGTGCAAAGATAGATGTTGTGCTCTAATTCACATGTTGCATATCTCACACCTTGGATTTGAGCAAGAAATACTGCTAGATCCCCTTGGGTCATAATGCAGAAACAAAGAGAGGATCTAGGACAAGTATAGGACTTTTTCCAATTCAATTTCTTACCTTTTCAACTAATTAATACAGGAAATATTTTCCAGAGACTGATCAAATGAATGTAGACTCCTGCCTACATTCAACATTTCTATTTTAAGCAACATCTGGGAAGACCACAGAAGACTCCTGGAAATTTTCTTACAGAAACATTGAGAGAGATGAGTCTGATTGTTAAAGTATCCAAATGCCAACCAGGAGCAGGTGAAACAGTTCACTTAAGAGTATAACTGGAGAGGAAGGACCGAGAAACACAACATGCTCTTCTACAGGTGTTGCCAGTGTCTAGGACTAGCATTTTATTAATAGGATTGGCATACTATTACCCCAGATTTCAGCAACATAGTAACTGTCATTATAAAAATGGGGACTTCTGCATTTAAAAAAAAAAAACAAAAAACAAACATCCAGGAAATAAGCATGCTGAACAAATGAACAGGTAAAAAAAGCTCCTTCAATTTTGACAGCATATTTGAATTTTGTACCAATGCATCAAACAGCAGGTTTAGAAAGGATTATTCAAACAGGGAAGGAAAGAAAGAAATAGGATGAGGTTTTTGCATTCTTTTTCTTTGCTTTGCTTTTAGCAAAAATGTCAACCTTTTGCAAGGAGGAATTTTTGTCACATAAAGGGGACATTATGCTATTGTAGCGATCAGGCAATAGAAGTTTTGCTTGTTTAGCTATGTTCTCTACTGAAATGTTTATAGAAAAATAAAACCATTAATTCAAATTTGTTAAACTAGAGTTTACAAAGCGAAGAACATGTCATCAATGTCTTGGATGGCAGAAGGAGGTAGTGTCAACAGCTTACAGTCAAGTGGACTTGAAAGCAAATCACTGTTCCTTGTGGAACAGTGTGCAGCCAAACTGCTGCGTGGTGTCAGAGGGAATGTGTGAGAGCCTTAACTTCTCCAAATCACAAACAAAGGAAAGTGAGGCACTTTAGCTGGCAGTAAAGTTCTCATTTGTATCATTATCGTTCATGGGATCTCTCTAGAACTGAAAATATTCTGTATCATGAAAGCATGAAAATTGTATATAGTATAATTTTTTTTGTAATATTACAATTCCCAATTACAGGAAGCCTCAAACAGGTTTGTAGATTAAGACAAATTGTCTGGAAATAGGGCAGTCAGAAAGATTTCAAGTGCATCAGCTTTCCCTGCTAGGAAGAGGATCTTGATGTAAGAAAACTTATCACAGGTGCTGTGTGCATATTTCTACTCAGTTAGACATTATATTAATTAGATTTATTTTTTATAGGATTGTAAATACAAACTACTAAAACTGCAAGTTTTGTTAATTTAATCTAGTAAGGAAGAAAGAAAAACTGGAAGGAATAGGAATGCCTTAAGCGTTAATTAATATACAATGGCACTCTAATAGCCCTCAACAATAGTTAGAATAATGGTAGCTAAGACTAAGTCAGCTCTGGGAAGCTGCTTTTAAGAAACATCTTAAATGACAGGTTGCAGAGATTTGGTTCAGACAGTCTCTTTTTTGTGTGCATTCCTTACTTGAGTTTCCTGCTTTACAGTCAAGAACTTAAGCCTTCACTGTGTTAACATGTTGTTTTTTAATTCTGACTTGTCTTATTTGTAATGATCTTAGTCGGATCTAACAACCACAAAGCATGCTCCTTTCTGCAAGCAAAAATTATCAGTAAGGTGTTTTCCAGATCAGCTTTTCAGAATACTTGCAAATTAAAACCAAAGCAAGTCTGGGAAACACTGAGATTGGGGTCTATTTTCCATTGAACTACAAAGTCACATTTGGGGCATGATTATCATGCACTGGGTAAAAGGGAAGACACTCTTTGCAAGTCTTGACCAGTGAAGAGAATGAAACACAAGAATATATCCATGTCACTACAGTAACGTTCCTTACTTGCTGTCCCGGTTTCAGCTGGGAAACTTTTTTCTTAGTAGCTGGTATAGTGCACAGTAGGATCACTCCAAGGAGGGTGGGTGTAATTGTGCTGCCTGATTTTGAACCTACTTAATATTGTAGATTTACAAGTCAAGACCAGACTCCTTATTCTCTGTTCTTATTACAATTGAAAAAGAAAACAGTAAAAAAGAGGGGAAGAAAATAAAATAGAAAAAGTAAAGGTAGTCAATGAAATGAAGATTGAAGGAAAACACTCTTTTATGGTTTAAAAGGTTAACATGTTTTTGTAAGCTGCTTGTTGCCTAATATTAAGTGCAGAGAAGACCTTTGGCTTTGTTATTCCATATTCAGTACTTAAAAACTGAATTTAGATGTAATTTGTGTAAGGATATACTTGTGCTTCAGATAGTCTTGTTACATTAACTGGTTCCAATTTCTAACATTTCTTGGTATTAAAATTTCCAAAATAGTGTGTTTTCATGTGCTAACAGTAGAAGTGTTTCTTTTAAAAAGATATGGTAAACACTATCTGTATATTTTGAAAATCCCCAGATTACAGAATGGGTATTCCAAGACCCAGGGGAAAAACTGTGAGGAATGAATTTCTCAGAGGCTTCCAGCATACCATGGGCAGATCCAGCCATCAAACCCCAATCCACTATTAAAGACCATTTGGCCTCTACACTAAATTACTTCAAGTTAGGAAAATATAAAAGGAATTTAAGACTTACAGCTCATGCTTTTCTATCACACTTCAGTCCAGTTGTTGAACTAACAAGACAAGCTCTTTTACTCCCACAGCAGTGCAAGTTACGTTTTTCTCATGACAAATGACAGGACAGAAAGAAGATCACTATTCCCAGTTCAGTTTTGGTTACCTTTATTTCTGTTCAAAATTTTCCCTACTTTTTTCACAGTGGAGAATGGTGATACCCTGTGAACCATTCATCCAGTGATTGCCGCATGTGTTTCTCTTGCTAATTAATTACTTCCTTAGAATTATTTTTTCAGCACATAAAATATATCTATGTTTTTTATATCTTTTCTTATTTGTAACAGGCCAGTCCTTCCTGATTCTTTTTGTTGATCAGAATATAAGTATTTTTGACACCCTTAAAATTTTCCCTTGCTGCCACGAATAAGACAATTAAAGTACGTTACACATTAATCTGAGAATCAACATTAATAGGGATCAAAAGGAAAAACTTTAAAATCAGCTTTTCAAGTGCAGACAGCTGCATCAAACTGTAAATGAACACAGACTCATTGGAGATAACCCAAAATGTCAAAAATTTCCTTTTCATTGCTTTTGGGGTACATGATTCATATTCTGACTTTCTCAGTATCTTTTATTAGAAGATTATATACACTACAAATCTTTTCTTAGAAACTTCCAGCCCATTTTCTTTTCCAATCACTCATTTCCCAAAGCATATATTTGATACATTTATCACACAATCATAAAGTTAACTGCTTGCATGCAAACTGCCAGCTTGTACAAGAAAATGAATCCGAGTTCCCTGGATGCAAAACATAATCTGAAATGGCAACAAAAAGATTTCCAGGAAGAAATTTAACACAGTTGCACAATACTTTGCAAGGAAATACTCAGCAATAATAATTTTAGCTCCTTAAAATATTTTCCCTATTTGTAAATGAAAACAGGCTATAAGCATCATATCAACAAGAAAAGGTGAGACTATTTTTACTGTGGTGAACGTTCCTGAACGCAGTTTTCTACAGCATTTATCTTGCTCTTGCCCTTTCCTTTTCTCCTTGGAATCTGCTTCATTGCTAGTTTTGGTGTCTGGCTACTCTGAGTACCTCCGAGGAGGCTCAGATGGCAATCTTGTACTTATCTCTAGAAAAAAACAGCACTTTATTTCTCAAACTGTGCCACCTCTCTTTTTAGCACTGATGATAACAGTAAGGAAGTTTCACAAGCTTGGATCTCCCCCAGGAACCTCAGTACTTACCTGTAATGCTAGCTGATAAAGCAATGCCCTACCATGACATATTTCAATAACATTACAGTACTGTAATGAAAAAGACACTATTGCTTATCCTGTAGGTGATTGTTTAAAAGAAAAACAAAGCATTGAATTCATTTGTTTTTATGGCACAAGCAAGAGAAAACAGGTAAACTTACTAGACAGTAAGGAAAGAGAAGTTCCTTTTGTAAACATTATGCTTATAAGTGGNTTCAGCCGGCTGTCAACCAGGTCCTTCTCCTCTGGGCAGCTTTCCAGCCACTCTTCCCCAAGCCTGGAGCGTTACATGGGGCTGTTGTGACTGAAGTGCAGGACCCGTATGTATAAAGTGTATGTATAAAGGAATTTTACAAAGGAAAGAACTGTATAAAGAAATTAAAGCAGATAGAGTCTACACTAGGGGAACAAGCCACTCTGTAATTAACAAAAGTGGGATAAGACTGAAAGGAATCTATTGCTTAGTGATTGAGGAAGGAAACTACGAATAGGATGAAATGGAAATATTTAAGAGAAAACACAAATGCATTTACATTTGTGCACTATTTGTCTCTTCTCTCGTCTCCTCCTGTACTTATCTGTCAGTATACAAGTACCCTTTCTGTTTAGTATCTCTGTTCTTTTAAGGAAGACAGCAGCAAACAGAAAAATAAATGTTTCTACACCTTCTGAAACAAGACTCTTCAAGTATAGGATGATGATTTGTAGACACAGCAAGCAGGTGGTGAAAGACATACCACTGTGCAACTATTGCCTTGTGAAACACCCATATTGTGCTTAGCTGTATTTTTCCTATCAGTTTTAACCCGAGTAGAAAACAAAGCAAAACAAAACACCTGTGTTTTGTTATGTTTACTTGTCTTTATTCAAAGCCATTTGTTAGCTTTTTGTATTGAACTCATCAAATAATTGATTATAGAATGGCGTATATCACTATGCTATGGCAGTTACCTTCCATAATGTATCCAAGACTATGACCATTACTCCAGCAAACTGTTGCAGACAGTTAAAAAAAAAAGAAAAAACAGCAATATGTATCTGTAAAATGTCAATTATATTTCTAACAAATATATATTCTGGGCAGACCTACTGAAAAGACACTTTACTGACTGTACTTGGTTATTAATTGTAAGAAGACTTAGAAACAACAAGTGAAAAACAGACTTCTGTACTATAACAAATAGGCTTAAGAGGTAAAATAATGTATTGAAATAATGGGAATATGGCATTCTTATTGATTAAGCTTGTGCTCACATTTCCCTTCACAGAAGTCAGAAGACCTTGACAGAATGTGTACAGTGGGATGCAGGTCCATGTTAAGACATATTTGAGTGTCTACACGTGAACTAAGTGTATAAATTGTATTACTGAGGCAATTAAGTCAATACAGTCAATTGAAACTAGAGGAGGATTCAATCCACTGTAGACACACAAGGCCCAATTTGGCTGTTTGATGCCTTAGGGAACACACAAGCACATTGTGTGTGGTTCCCACCTACTGTTCTGGAAAGATACTGGCCTCTTGTAGGTCCTATGTCACATCTATCAGCTTTGTGCAAATTTTTCATGTGAAAACATCATCCTCGGGGGACTGTTAGCCATTAGCTTTTGACAAAGAGAGAGAAAGAAAGAGCTTGTATACACACACAGTGTCCCTGTAGAGTTAATGAATTTTCTGGTATTGAATATATCGATATTGCTTAGATGATTAAACTAACCATTTGAGATGCCCTTCACAGAGTGCTATTGATCTCATGAATGGATTAAAAATTAAATAAATCCTTTTACCCTAATATCTACCAATATTCCTTGCCTTCTGTCTACATCTCTTTAGTTAGCATTTGTGCGCTATTTATTCTTCTGCAGGCAACACCAAAAAATAGGAACTATAAATATCTTTCTCTCATGCAACACAGTGTCTGAATTTTTATTGTATGTGCCAAACTTCAGAAAACTGGAAACCTGTTTATCCTTGTCGAACAGCTATTTTTGAATGGCTCTGCTTTGTCAAAAGCTAATGGCATTAAAGAGAAAACAAAGGAACAAGGCTAAGGTTCTTTACGCAAAGAATATGAGGAATAACAGTTTTTGTTTTGTAGAAGGAAAAAAATCTTCCTCCTTCCCCCATAATAATCAACCAGAGGCTTGAAGAAAACTGTTTTCAATTTACATTCCTTTTTTTCCTCCTTCACACACTGATTTGCTTTTACTGTTTTGTCAAAAAAAGAAAAATAAGAGTATGAAAAAGTCATGAAAAAAGAAAAGATTTCTTTTTTTTTTATGTTTTACTGTAAGGATTTGGAAGTTTTCCTATTTTGGGGAAAGACTGATAAAAAGTTATAACAAGTCTGTAGCAGTGTGAAAAAGGGCAAGATTATTAATTTTTTTTAATCATCAGAATTTACATGTGCTGATATGAAATATCATAAATCCAACAGCTTATTGCATCTACAGGTGACTCCTGGAAGTTATCTGCATGCTTGAAGTCAGGCATGCACAGTACTAGTTGGCAATTCGGTGCCTGAACATCTCTGTAATGGTCACTCCAGTTCATGAGGTATCCCTGTGGTAGCATCTGCGTGTCCACTCTGAGCAGGGGCAGAAGAGCCCACCTGCCTCCACCTCCCTCTCCCCTGTGTTCCCACGAGTTGCGTGCTGTCATGACTGCATTTATGCGCTGAGCTGGACAAATGGGGAAAGTCAAATCAATCCAGAGAGTCGGTGCTATCTGAAGAAATAAAAGCCACAAAGCCTGATCCCTTTGGCAGCAGCACCCCTTTTGCCTACTCATGTACGTCACAAAGGTAATTTTCCATTAGCCCCTGAAAATGGCCTTAGACCTTGGAGCACTGGTTTTGGTACCAGTCAAAGTAGAAACAGAGGAACTCTCTGCTCCATGCATGTTCTGATTCATGGCCATGCAATTCCAAACTCCTCTGGATATTCTAGCTGCACTACTGCTGCTGACTACAGATATGGTACACAGAAGTTAATTGCTTTTTCAATCTCACCATAAGAACCTGGCATGGCAGCTAACTTCTTAGCATTCTGGACATCTTGGGCAGCTTTTAAGTGGGTTTATCAGTTTGCTGAGTTGAAAGCCAAAAAAAGCAGTTAGATTAAGCCTCGTTAAAGGGCAGATATGAATGTTTTATGCCTTGAGTCTATTTACATCAGCAATTTACATCAGGTCAGCCCCTATCTCTGTGGGCTTCCTTTAGAGCTAATGAGTTGGGATAACCTGGTTAAAATGCACCTGTGATAGCTGTTGTTGCTTCCCCCACTTGCTATACAAATAATCATTTATTATAATTATTGAACAACCCATTCTGCCCTGGCCATGTTCATTCGAAGCAAAATGATTTAACTGATTTTCAATGTGATTTGAATCAGAAACCTTATCAATATAAGTTTCCATAGCTTTAAATTGAAGGGCACATAAATGTTAGTTACAAATGGGAATAAAATACACACATACAACTTGAAAAGCCCTAACCACTGAAATATTTTCTGCCTCATAAATGTGAAATTCAGAGGACACATTAAGAGATTTTGCTACATGCAATCTCTCATAATGTACTAAAGTGTTGATCAAAATAAACTCTGTATCAACACATTAATCTAGCCCTGTGAGGAATACAAGCTTTGAAAAACTAAACAGAATTTGTTTTCTCATTTATATGGCTTGAGGTCCCTGACAGAAACCAATTTGTCCATAGAAGCGAAGCAGCACCTAAAAATCTCAATTATGTCAAAGAAGTAAATGCAACTGTTACTCAAAATCTGAGATTTAACTCTCCCTGATTAGTATATTTTCTCAGTTGATAACCAAGATTTTAAGCAATTACTTCAAATTGTATCTTTTGAAATTTGAGAAATATTTGTCCCCTTTACTTCCAAATTTATTTTTTCAGAATATACTGACCCCCACCTGATTAAAACAGGATGAGGAATAGAGCTGAATCAAATTTCCCCAGCCACTTGGAGCATTTAAGGCTTTGGTCACACCTCTTCCCTCATTCCTGTATCCTTTTCTCTATTCTTCATGCTTCCTAGTTGACCTAAAATTTCTAGTCCTGAGCATCAAGAGCAACTAACAGGATTTTTTTTTTTCCTTTCATTTTGGTGCGCTTCCTGATAATCACTTCTGGCAGACATCTCTCACTGTATCCTGTCCTGGTTCTGGCTGGGA
>VZTQ01007650.1:0-24383 GCA_013400755.1 Pelecanoides urinatrix | reverse complement strand
ATAACCATTCTTCCACAAGTAATAATACTTATGTATTTTAAAATATGTGAATATGATAGAGTCTTGGGTGACACGTATTAGAGTGTTCTTAGCCAGGACTAACAAAAATTAAAACGCAACTCCTGGAGCACGGTATTCCTTCCCTCCTCCCCTCTTTGCAAATTACTGTTAAACACAAATTGTGACACTGAATTAAAGTGTCTAGTTCAATATCCTGCTTTGTAGCTCCACTTAGGTGAGTAAAATACGCAAAAAAAAGTCTCTTTGCAGAAGTTACAGTCAACATAGTCATCCTCCTTTGGAAAAAGCTTTTCCTTGTAGATCCTTATAAGTGTCCAGGTCTGTTTTCTATTAGGATTCTTCCACTCTGGAGACAAATAATATGTTTGTACATGACCCCCTGCTGGATCAGAGCTGTAACCCCTGCCGAAGGGCCGTATCTCTAAGTTCTTGGAAAGGGTGTTGAGAACTTGAATACTTCTACAGAAGTGTGAACTGGAATATAATAGTTATTACCAGTGGTTGATACATACATATGGTATGTATCAGACTCCTTATGTGGGACATTCTGGCTAGCACTTTTAGCCTCAAATGAGATGAAATTCAATTTTAATATTTACTCCTAAAGCTAGGGTACCAAATACAGAAAACTTTACTAAACATCTCTTGAAACAATTTGTGTCATGTTTTGTACAATCTACTTATCTGTGTAGAGCTTCTGCTCCTGCCAGTGAGAAGAAACATAATCACAGAATGCAGCAGCCACTTCTTATTTGGCAAAAGACTATTGACTGCAGGTATTTCAGGTCAAACTGAAACATGCGGAAACCATCAACATATTAACTGCATTTTTCTTCGGTATCTGAAGCAGGGGCTGCTACTTATCCTGTCTGCTAAAACTTCCAAATTCAGTGATATTCTTTGTGTTTGGAGATAGTAAAAAAATCTGTTCTTCATCAATTTTCATGGAATTTTTAGTAATAGTACTTCTAATTCTCATTCCAAACTATAGAAATAAAAATAATATAATTGTAACTTTATATGGATTCTCAAATCTGTGAACCATAAGAATAGTAATAAAATTTTAGTTGACCTTATTTTAATACTTTCATATGACATACCTGTTGCAAGTTTGTCAATTGATGGTATATTTAATGCAATAACTAGACTGTGTAAATTATGCAAAACTCTGAACTTTCCTCTGATTATCAATTCTGGGTCAGTAAAATATTTGTATGTTGATCCTTCTTCCTGTTATCATGAGTAGTTCTTGGCATAGCTTTATGCTGAACCTCAGTTGATTTAGAAGACTATGAATTTCCAAATACAAGTTACTCTAAATGGAAACCTGACTAGTAGAGGTATTTAACTTTCACAGGTTCTGGAAGAAGTCAAATCAAACTGTTAAATCTCATCACAATACTGTCTAAATACAGAAAGTTGGATCTGATGATAACAGTACAAACTTTATGGTACCAAGACGTTATTGCACCTTTTACTAGTTGAAAATTACAACGATCTCATGATATGATATTATAGCTATTAAATAAGCCCATTACAGCACTGGAAAATCAAAACCAGTTGTACTTATTCAATAGGATCTACCTTTTTCCTGGAAGAACAGAGTTTCTGCCGAGTTGGTGCATCTCGGTATCAGGTAAGCCCACTGACAGTTTCCACCTTTCAGGTGATTCCTCCCATGAAAAGAAATCTTATACCTGTTTAATGGATCCTGGCATGAGTCACCTAATTTTATATCAGGACATCAGAAATATGGAATTCACTGTTCAGCTCAGGAATGGTTAGGTGGATTTGACTAATAACAGAACAGTCTACTTTAGGCTTCTCTGATTTTAATACTAATGGTGAGTATAATATATGCATACATATTGCATTTCCTGATATATTTTGCTGCTGTAATAAATTTAAATATTTATTTTCAACACTACTAAGTTTTACATCTTTAGCAAAATTTCTAATGCACTTTACATTGTTGATATGGCTTCATAAGTTTTTTATAACCTGGTTAAGTAGAAGGCATCTCTATTGCTCTTTGCTGAGAGACTGCAATGAATCCCCAGGAATATTTTAGTACTGGTTTTATTTACAGTGAGATATGACTGCATCTCACATTGGCAGAAATTCATTTTGTACGTGTGTATGTGATTATCCAGAAGTTGAAATAAGAAACTATAATAAACAAATCTAAGCTGATTTGTATAACCTAACTAAATAGTTGATTTAATATCACATACATATACATTTGATAAAAAAAGTAATTATGGATATAATTGCCAAGATATGAATATTTATCTATGTATGCTTTTTTCTGTATCAAGAAGCATCAAAACTATTTTTTCCCTTACATTTTCAAAAGTATTCACTAAATTTGTTCACTGTTATGATAGTGAGGAGTAATGAACTGCTGTGTGGGAAAGCATCCAGAATTGGTGATGCTTTTAAAAACTTGTACCTTTGCTATGGTGCAAACTTGACAAAAGTATTAAAAGACAATATGAACACTAGTACAGATTAATTTCTAGCTCTGAACTATTCTCACAATTTAAAATTCATACTAGTATGATTAACTTTCAGTTGCTTGCTTTACATGGTCTGTTCAAGTTTGTTCTTGCTATCACAGTGATGACAGGTACTAGACTAATCGGTAAACCAATTTTTGAGCCTATTTTGAAGGAAGAATAGAAAAGAAAAGAACTGAATCAGCAGAAATGGCTGATTGTGCTCCACTCCCTCTCTTTCTTCACACTCCTGCATATAAGGGGGTGGATACTGGCTAATGAAATCAAAAAGCTTAGAGGATGGGTAAGGAGTTGTGATGGAGTGGCAGTTTGTTCAGCACATTAGCAGCTCTTCTTCTCAGGAACATATTTTCTAGGAGCTCAGATTCTTATCATTCCTACACACTGTGGATTTGCATGCTGTTTTTTATTTTTGTCAGTGGTTTTGTTCCTCTAAATCTGGCAACATCAAACATTTGGTTTGCAGCTGACTGTTTTTCTCTTCATGAACCTTTACTCCAGGTTATTTGTTCCTCCACTCCTACTGAGAAAAAATGTAGTCTAAATGTAGCAGCATACTTCATTTTCAATTAACTGAAGGCAGCTCTATTTTACATATAGTTCCAGAAGAGCTGAGAAGTCCTTTATTTCTCTAGAGTTCACATCACAAATGTTCTAGTTCAACTCTGTTTTAGTTCTTCAAGGCAAATCCTTTCTGAGTTATTTGTATGCAAACATCATGAAATTATTAATGTCTCCGAAACCATGGATTACTGTGGCTAACTTGTGTGAACACTTTGCACTAAACCCATGTGGAACTGAATTTAACATGAATATGTATGGGCAAGCTACAAGTGTATGTTGAAACAAACAAACAAAAAAACCCTGATGTATCTCCCCTAATTTTGAAGACTAAAACTTCAAAGAATTTCTCACAAGGTTTGGCGTTTATTAAAGCTACATAATGCATTTAATCTGGAATATAAATTCATTTATACTTGGTAAAGAGAAACTCCTCGATGTTAATTTGTTCTCTAGTAGAAGGCAGAAGACTTACAGGTATTCCAGACTGGAGACAACGTTAATATTCACTCACCACCTTTTACAAGCATGTATTTCTGTTCTCTGTATTCATCTGCTTTAACTGCAGGTCTCTGTTGCATTTTGAGACCTTACAGGTTCCTTAAGGAAGATAAGGCTTATAAATTACCTTTATCAAGAGGAACAAAACAACTATCTGTCAAGCTGCTCCATCTTGAATGTTGGTGGGATCAATCTGCAAGAGTTGTTATCAGGTGTATGAAGGTGGTGAAATAGTACATTTACATAGAGGAGGCAAGCTAAAGTTACACCATAAACCTCAATTCTGACATTTTCCAGCTTCTAAGCATTTGACTTTGCAATGCTGTGTTCTCTTCAACAGTGTTTTGTGTGTCACTTCCTGTTTCTTTTTTAAAAAGAAAACTGAAAAAAAAGCTAGAAATTTTATGAAAATTTTATTACCATATTGAAAGCCATCTGTTATCTGTAGATGCCTGCCAGCTGAGCTGCTACCATAACTGAAATCAGTGGTAGGTTATTCTCTACTACTGAAGAAGCAGGCACTTTCCTCGCAGATTTCTCTGGAGAGACCTCGGACTCCTCTGTGTCTGAGTTTGCTCCCACATCCTGCTGTCATTTTCTTCCTGCTACAGCATGTTGTTCTGCTTGCTTTGCTGAGCCTGGTGTCCTCCTCATATCCAATTGCTTCTTGAGAAAAAAAAAACAACAAAATTTGTAACAATCAGACTCTTACCTGGTTTTCTTTCTGTTTCTCCTACCACTGCATTTACCTACTTCTGTGCACCCTCTTCAATTCTGTCTCTAGCTGGTCCTATCCCTTCCCTACTCTTGTCCTCAGCCTGTTTCTTTTTGCCTTATTCTGCTATTTCCAATGCCTTGTTCCTCCTTGCATTGATTACCTCAGTTTCACTTTTCCCACCTTTGGCTACCCTTCCTGCCCTTGGGAACAGCACTGGGACAAGCCACCCTGCTTCCCTTAGCTTGGCACTTAGGACCATGGTTTAGTGGTGTACTTGGCAGTGTTACGTTTACAGTTGGACTCAATGATCTTAAGGGTCTTCTCCAACCTAAATGATTCTATGATTCTTCCCATGTCAGGTCCCACCATGGGCAACCTCCAGGACCCCACCTCCAGGTTGCAGTGTCAGTGCTCTCTCCCTGGCCAGGCACTTGCAACAGAAAAGGGATCCCAGCTTCTCTTTAGCAGTGCTTTGTGGTGTAGTTTTCCCTGAATAAAAAAAATTGTCCCAGAGCAGATTGTCATATTTCAGCACAAGTTGTTATTTTTTTTCCAGATTATACACAGTTTAAAGAAGTCTTCTAACAAGGTATCTTGGGCAGACTTGCTAAGGAAAAGTGGTACCTGGAGGACCTGCATTGTGGGTTATCTGAACACTGTGTTGCTCAAGTGGTACCAAGAAACTACAGATTTGTATGTGTTTAAATGAGGCGTCTAGTGCTTGTTATATCCATGCAGCAATGTAAATCTGCAGAGTACTGATGGATCTTAGCTGTACATTCACTTAGATATAGATATATGTTATTATGTATCTGTTAAGGTCTGTATTAATGACAACTGACCTATGAGTAAGTTCAGGATGTTTTGACTGATTAAGGATGCATTATAAGAGCAGTTGCTTTTCCATGGTCTCGTGTGCAGCTTCAATAATGAAACAGAAAGCAAAGTATGGGAAAACAACATCTCGGTGAAAACTTTCAAAGTGCCAGACTTTACTGCACATAACATAATGTAACAAACATAACATATACTGTAACATAAACTGCCAGATTTTCCTGACCAAATTTTACTGGACATAACAAAATTGTACTGC
Organism: Pelecanoides urinatrix; assembly: GCA_013400755.1. Classification (NCBI taxonomy): domain Eukaryota; kingdom Metazoa; phylum Chordata; class Aves; order Procellariiformes; family Procellariidae; genus Pelecanoides; species Pelecanoides urinatrix. Next base: position 18,970 of record VZTQ01007650.1, on the reverse strand, counting down.
ATATCTCAAGCAAAGGAATATATGTCAGCAGCTGAACCATATCAAATTTGCAGTTGTAAATAACACCTGGTCTCAGTGGAGGGGCTCCTATAGGCTTAAAAGAGAAACTCAGTCTGCTCTTTACTGCCAGGATTGTTTGTTTAGTGCCATTTCTAAAACAGGCCATAGTGGAGACAGGTAGGAAACCCAGCTGACCCTCAAGAGTGAGCACTGGCTTCCCTCAGAAGCCTTTGGTATAAATGAGAGTGTCTGTGTGTAAGTGTGTGTGCGTGTGTTTGTATATTTGTCTATTAGACAAATTGTAAAGTATGGAAATACTTGTACTTATCAAGAGTATGAATCATTAGAGCACATATACTAATGGTGTTTTCTATAGTACTTTTAATCTTTAATTAGCATAAATGCATTTAGAATCAAATAAAAAAGCATTAAATTCATCATTATAACTCCACTGATGTATTTAGGTCCTAAACTGATTTTTTTCTTTTTTTCCTCCCCCCCTAAATTTCTAGTATCTCTTCCCATGCAACAACTGCACATACCAGCTCGCAATAATAACAACCCTGATGCTATGGGGACAAAAATACAAGCTGAATAACTAAAAGAAATGACACTTTTGCATAAAGCAGGGCAGTGCTTATTGTAATTACCAGGTCATTTCTTTGCTGCCTGATAAAAAGAAAGTGATTACTAGCCGTTTGTGTAAATGCTTACTGATCATTAATTAATTAATTAAATTTCACTTAAAAATAATGAGTTCACATAACTCAGCTGGTAAACCACAAAGTGCAAGTAACAAAGGGGTCATACTTTTTCAAAGTGCTGAGGACTTTCAACTGAGTAATTGAGCAAATACCTACAAATGTATATTTAGTCTGTATATATACATTTGTGTGGGTGTATATACAAGGGTTTTTTTTCATTTTGAAAAAAATTTAGTCAACTTCATATTGCCCTTCAAAGNCAGCCAAAACCAGGACAGTATTTTGTTCAGAAAAAGTCTTGGAAAATCAAGTATCTCTTTCATATAAATTGTAGATATTCTAAGCAAAAATAAGTTTAGCCTGACTCTTGCTTTAGCTTTTAGCACAGAACTAGAAGGATAATGTATTATATTTATTATACAAATCATAAAGTATTAAAAGATTAAATATCTCTTCTGTCCTTGCATTTAATGCATCTACATTCTGGTGGAAGGGTGGGGGGGGGATCCCGCCCACCCATACCCATGCCATCCTCTGGGAATGGGTACCCATGTCTGCAGCAGGACGAGAGCTGCCCTCAGCTGCTCCAGCTCTGAGCTGCCCTGGACCTGGTGGCCAAACCTACAGCAAGGGGGGATCCCTTTAGGCTCTGGCCAAAGTACACGAAAGCTAGGACCTCTTCTTGGGTGAAACACTCAGATGTTGTTAGGCTTGAACTCCAGTTTGTAGTAATGGGAAAACATTTGTTTAAATGTCCCACCGAAGCTTGAATACATAGATACTTTTAACATAGGCATTAGCAAGCCTAAAACCAAATATTTTCTTAAACCATGTTGAGCTATTTTGAGTTTCTTTCAATATTTGAAGTTATGAAAAATTTACACAGCCAGCAAGTAGACTGCTCTCTGCTGACCTCCATGGACTTTAGATCAGGAGCTGTTCAATTAATTTAACAGGTCAGGTTCTTTTCTTTTTGTTTTAGATGGTGATATTACTTTCACTTCCTTTTGTGGGGCAACAAGTGGGTAGCAAACTCATATTCGTGAAAGTTCAAATATTGCCCATTCAGCACATTGAGGTACACCAGAATGGCAGATAGCAAACAGGCAACTTGGACTTCAGCTAATTTTGCTTTCTTCTGTACCCAACCCCTTGCCCAGTATGCTGCCTCCTTTTCCACACTTCCCAGCTGTGCTTCACTGCTCTGCTCATGCTGACCCAGAAGTGAGCAGCTCAGATTTATAAATATTCCTGCCTGTTGCAGGTGGCACTGACTCCTTCCTGTGGCCCAGGCAGCAGAGGAGACATACAGCCAGTTTTGCAAATTGCATGTACAGTGAAAGGCAGAGCTAATAAAGCCTGCTTACTTGCTGGGTTAGTGTCCTTTTTCATCATGAATTCCTCCTTTTTCTGCCATTCCTAAACTCCCTCCACACCCCCAGCAGCGTACCTTCTTTCTCAGCCACAGAACAGCAATGTTGCAGTTAAGTAGAGAGGAAACAATTCTACTAATCAGAGTAATCTCTAATACTTTAATTTAGTAGTAAATTTTTAAAACCTCAGTTGGTGATGATTGAACAACCTGTTACTAAATTCTGCTTAGTAAAAGCAACATAAGTCGTTACAATGTTTATTCCTTTAGACCTGAGGCACTTTAGACACTATCAGGCAATTTGAAAGCAAGATGTGCTGCTTTAAAGCTTATTAGATTTACAGCAGTGTTAAATAGCTTTATTAATACAGACAGTTAGGATTAAATACTGAATTGCTTATCTGCACCTGTAAAATGTGTAGGGAGAAGTCAGAATGATTAATTTTTGTACGCATATAACTCTAGTTGCACAGTACCGGATGTTGAAACATCTTTAAAATTTTGATTTTCTGCTTGGTGTCAGATATTTTAACATACTACTGTGAGACCATCCTCTAGGGCTAAGCCACAGAAAAGAAAGAATAAATGCTTAATACATGGAATACATGGAAGTTAGTGCTAATTCATTTCACGCTCTGGAGCCATGAATTTGCTATTTAAGTTCCTCAAATAAAACTCGACTATATTCCAGACTGGTGACTTCACCCTTCCAATTTCAATCCTCCTCATTTCTTTCCAATTGCTATCTGTCCTATTTCCCTGACCTACAGCAAAATTTCATTTGTTTTGAATTAGAATGTCTTGAACAGTCATATGAAAACTGTAGATATTTCCTGATGATTGTGACTGTTTGTCGTGGTTTAACCCCAGCCAGCGGGAAATAGGCACCACGCAGCCGGTCCCGTCCTCCCCCCGCCCCCGGTGGAATGAGGGGGAGAATCGGGGAAGATACAAGTAGGAAAGCTCCCGGGTTGAGATAAGAACAGTTTAATAATGGAAATGAAACAGAAAGAACAGCAATAAGCAAATGGGAACAACAACAATAACAATATACAAAGCAGACGATGCACAGTGCAACTGCTCACCGCCCGCCGCCCGCGTGTCCCGAACCAGGGCGCGAGCCCTGCCACACACCTGGTTTTTATACTGAGCATGATGTCACATGGTATAGAATACCCCATTGGCCAGCTGGGCCCACCAGCCCGGCCCTGCTCGCTGCCCAGCAACAGCCAAAGCTCAATGGGCCATTAACGCTCCTTTCATACCAAACTAAAACACAGCACAGCACACCCCCAAGCTATGGGGAGGAAAGTTAACCCTGTCCCAGCCGGAACCAGGACACTGTTTTACCCTGCGTATGCTGACAACCTCCCAGAGTTTGTAAGAGCTTGCAAAACATTCCCACAGTTCAATTGGAACAAGAATTTATTAGTTTATGTCAACTAGTACTGATGAGGCATCAACCCCAATTACGTGCATAGTCTCATGTAATGGATGGTCAGAAATTTTTGCAGTGGATGAGGGAGAAAGTATGGCTCAATCTTACTCATTCAGTATCTCTTGTATACAAGCATTCTTACTGTCTGAGGCTGTACAACTGATTAAGATGAACAACTGTTCGCTTACCATATCCTTTAAAAATATTTGACCACGGAACAAATTTGCAAGAAAAGCAAACNAGGTGTGCAAGTTAAGAGGAGTGATCCCCCTTGCACCCGGCGCCGTAATAAACATACCTGCTTTATAACTCTTTGAGTTATAGAGTTTGTTTCCGTGCGTCAAGATTGTAGAAGATGTGAACATGGCAAAATGTGTCAAGGTACAAATACTTAACTTTAGTTTCCTGGAAACCCTAACTTTGCAAATGGTTTGAATTTCTCAGAAGTCAAAGTAACATTGGTCTCTTCCCAATGTACAGAGGTGACATCCTGCTGAAGCAGGATGTATTTGAAGTACCTATGACTCTCGTTTATAATTCTTCCCTGTGACCATATTCTCCAGAACTACTGTACTGCCTAAGTCTGTACTTGCTCAATTTTCAAGGGATTTACAATTGTATTGTTGAACTGAACCAGGTTTTTGGTTTTGTTTTTTAAAAAACTTCCTTTAAGTTTGTGCTCATCCTCTCCTTAACCACATCTGTATCCTCAGTAATTTTCATTCTCTCTGTACATCTGATACAACTGCAATACATAAGAGAGAGGAGGCTGGAAGTGCTGCCAAATAGAGTGGTAACAGCTGAGTTCTGCCTGCCTCCCTCTTGGGGAGGATGGTAATTTCAGTCCCTCTCCTCTGATCTGCATCATGGGATCAAACATCTCAGGGAGTAACTTTATAAGTGCTAGTAGCATCTAAGAACCTACTATCTTAATGAGGAGATGAAATGGAAATAGTGGTGGAGGAGGACTTTAGAATCACTTTTAATGCATGTGATGAAATTTGCTAAACCAACCATTGAATAAAACAGTCTCAGGTTTTAGGACATTGACTGTGTCTGGTAGAAAGTCGCAACTGTCCTGAGAAAAAAACCATCCCTCAAAGTTAGTTTTTACCTAGTTTCAGTACATAACTTCCTCCTGTTTCAATGCTGTCCATGGGCTCACTTCTTCCCTGCAGCCCCAGTAGACCTGTTCATCTGTGCTCATTCTGCTTGAGATGGTTATCGTGAGGTTTTGCCTCCAGTCCTTCATCACAGTACCTAGTCATGACCTTACTATCACAAGCCTTGTCATCACAGAGAACTCCAAAGATTTTCAGTGGAACTTTAACTCTTGTTCTACCATAATGAAGTTTATAGGAAAAACAAAGACACACAAGCATGCTATGCAATTTCTAACTGATCTCAATAGCATCTCCTCACATTCATTTGTAAGTAAGCTGGGTGTTTAAAAAATCCATAATGCCTATAAGCAATGTTTCCTTTTTATTAAAAAGTTAGTAAGAAATTCATGAACTAAAACACCTAGTTAAGGTAGAATTAATTATCTGAGGGCTTCTTGTGCTCTTGCAGAACATCAGGTTCAGCAGAACTCTAAGAATCAGAAAACTTGCTGGTTTAGACTTCCCAACACACCTCAGACCACAAGGTCAGTTCTGTGAAGCTAAACCCAGCACAGTAAACACAGCCAAATTTCTTACAGATGTAGGCATTCCTACTTGCAATTCCCAGTTCTGGCAGGGTCAAGGTTAAAGGAACACATATGTTCTTAAATCTTCATTTCCTGTTTTTCAAATCTTGAGTTATGCTTAAATCTGTATTCTGGAAGGGAGATGTCACTGTCCAGCCTTACTTAATTAATTATGTTTTACCAGTAAGTAGTCAGGTCATAAAACTGAAAACTAAAAGTGGGGACAGCAAGAAATAAATTGAGTTAATAAAGCTATAAACAGCAAGGAATATTATACAAACTGGATTATTGATTTTTATATACAATGACATAAAAATACAATTTTTTATTTTCAGAATTTCTATCAGGAGGCTGAATAATTCCAGGATATTACTGTAATTTCTCTAGGCTATGGGGTGCAGTTTAATTGTTGGGGAGATACACTGTACTTGTCTTACTAATAAAGAATTTACAGTTGAAAAAATAAGTTGGCTTTTTTTTTTAACAGAAGCATATAAAAGGAAGTAATTGTGCACTATAACTTGTGTTCCCCACTGTTCTCTGAAATACTGAGTGGCTTCTGTCTAGTTTTAACTTAGTAATTACTACTTATTATTTTCAAACAAATTTATTAATACTGAGTTATCTAATGATTCATCTAACAGCAAGTTTTTGAATTCTGATGCACTGCAAGAATGAATAAATTGCCACACTTCTGTAGGAACAATCATATTTTCTCTCTCATTTTAAGCCAGCTAAGGAGTATAGCTTTCTTTAATTCAAACCTCAGGTTGTGACTCTGAAGTATAATTTCTCTTTTCACTTCAGAACTGCTTACCATTTATAGTGTGTAATTCCATGCCTCAGTTATGAAATATTTTTGTCTAAATAAATGTCTGGTTACAGAACTTATTTTAAGAAGGTTCCCATAGAAACAATTGAGGGGGAATCATGGTTTTATCCCAAAAGTCTTTTATTTTCATTTAAGAGAAACCATCAACTCTACTGATTGCTGCCTGCAGCTGGATAAATTCCATTGTTGTATTCTCTGGTCTGTGTCCCTGCATGTCCACTGTGTCACCGCATCAACAGTGTAACAGTAGTGACCACCCTGGCAGAGCATCCCCATCAGGTTTGCACAAAACTGAAGAATTGCAGGTAGGGCTCAGTGGAACTTGGTTGATGGATAATCTTCATGCTGACTCCCTGCAAAGTGAGGCCTGACACCCTATTAAAATAGATGTCCAAACTTAAAAGGAATGTGTGCATTTTGAAACAGCTCAGTTGGAAAACATGCTCTTCTCTTTACCTGCTCTCTGCATACTTGAGAGCAGCAGATGTCTAAACTTGATGGCAGAGGGGGAACAGAATGGGTGCTGGAAAGTGCAGGCAGATGAGGACTCTGCCTCAGGTGGAAGCAAGGCACAGATGAGTGACATGTAACAGAAACACTTCAGAAACCTTGACATGTGTGCAGCCCAGGCTAATGGGAAAAGTGGTATCCCTGAGGTGGTACAGAATAGGTGTTCATGGGATGCCTGTAGGGCGGTGCATGGGATGCACATATGGTGGTATTCTAAGTAGCATCTCTGGGGTAGGTCTTTCAAAAGCTCTGAGAAAGCATGAATTCACCACAGGCTCTCAAATTGATTTTGTTTTTTTGTGTAGAGGGAAGAATAGACAAAGGATTGCAGTTATGGACAACTTGGGAAACAGGGGATTGTAATAGGATGTTTTCAGAGATCAGAAAGGTGAAAGAAGTTACAGCTTGTGCCAATCATCAATGGGAGATGTCTACCTTTTCAAAAAGGTTAGTTCTTCACAGCAAATGTTCTTCCTCTCTTCACCTCCTTCTTTTAAAACCTCTGCTTTTGGAAATTTGTGTAACATTTACTTCCTTATCACACAGACCTGCATCATTCTTGTGCCTGAGCCAGTAACTCTTTCTCTGACAGCTGGTTGAAACTCTTCTAGGACAGGGGCTTTTCCTTCATGAATTATCACTTGACAAATACATATATTTTTATGGCAGTCAGTAAATAATAATTCTAAAAATATAGCACCAGACTATTAATATGTCATGTACATGATTAGAGAAAAAAAAGTAAGACAATAAGAATATATTCCATAAACTCAGTGTCATGTTGTTTTCCTATTGTGTGTCATATATGCAAAGGTGTTTCATAACTTTCCCGATGTTGCTAAAGTTATGATGCAGATTCTGCTATAGTTTCTACTGCAGAGGAAAGTGCTGGTGCAAAAGCATCATCTGAGGAACCGATGGTAACAGCTTCACTGTGTGCTGAATAACAATGCCTATGTACATGCCATCAGTAAGTAGCACTGAAATGGTGCAAGAAAGTTTTCACAATAAAGGTTTATTTTCAATATAAAAGAGATGTCCTGAGGCATCTCTCTTCCTATTGAGTGCATGCCAGTACTTCCAGTTTCTTAGATATATTAAAAAATGTTGCCTGCATTCTCCTCTCCTAGAGTAAAATATAAAATCTCCAACAATTATTTCCTTTTATTTTTTTAATTCCATAAGTAAGAAGAAATTACTCATAATCAGCCAGACAACTTAGGAAGATGAATGTGGGAAAAGACTCGCTTGTTAAACAAGTTAGCTTCTTCCAGAATGACCTCTCCAATCTGCACTTCAACTAGGTTCCTACTCTCACGTATTTCTGCACAATTAAATTTTAGTGGGTTTACCTGTGAAATCCGAATTCACAGCTAGAGTGTTCTCTACTACCCAGCATGTTTGGTGCACACCTTAAGGACAGTAATTCTTAGTCTGGCTGGTTGAATTAACCAATTGCCCCAAACTTTTCACTTCATGTACTAGATCATTAATTGTATAGCTCATTCTGAGCTCAAATGCATTTTCTTCATTTGGTCCAGTATTGATCTTGGTATAGGTCAGTGTGAGAGCACAGGTTATCTTCTCTGAGGCAGAGGAAAACTCCTTCTAACACAGAAGAGCCGCAGGCAGTTAATCTCTGCTGTGTCCTGATCCTGCAGAGCTGCATGGGTGGATCTACCAGCCTTGCTCCAAGAGCTGCTTCAGTAGCATGCAGCAGACACCTGCAGACATGAGGTGCAGGACTTCACGTTCACAGTAAGGCTTCCTCAAACCCCGCTCTACAGAACAGCTAAATTAAAGTAAGATGCCCTGCATCTATAAAAGAGCTGTAGAAATCTGGTTAAAAAACCCCCAAACCTATTCGAAAATGAAACAGTCATTGTTTGTGTTCCAGAGTTCATATTGCAATATGCAGGCAACCTTTTTCATCCTTGGTGAAAACCCTCAGGGAAGAACATACACTGCTATGGTAGGATAGGAACTGCACTGTACTGCTGTGGATTTATAGTAGAATTCTTTCTATAAAGTATATTTGCCCTTTTCTGTGCCTGTTCAAATGCTGTGTTCAAGAAGGGGACTTGATACTGCCACTGTTGACACTAAATCAAAACTTCATTTGGCACCAGCTGCTTCAGATTAAATAAATTTGATTGGGAGTCACTAAATTAATTTGAAAAGGTGTTTGCATGCATAGAAACAAGAGACTCAGAATGTGATGCAGCAAGTCCTCCTGTGGACCTAAGAAACTGTTCCAGCACTCCTGCTCGCTGAAATGGCTTCCTGCTGAGCGTCGTACCAGGCAAACTCTCTATCCAACTTCTGAAATGTGAAGGTCTATCTGAACTGTTGATTGCCCAGCACAAATTTTTCATTCTGAGGTCTCTGCCTTTTCCTGAGCTGTATAGGTACTTGCATTTAATAGACCAAAAAGACAGTTTTGTGTTTGGCTTACAAGAAATAGCCCTGTCAAGCAAGTCCTTTACTGTCAGAGGAAGTCAGCTAATTTTTAACTGGCTCTAAATAGATATTCCATCCCATATAAGATCTAATAAATGTGCCTATACTGAAAGTGCATTTACCTCTATTGCGGACAGACACAAGACTTCTCTACTTATGCCCCCAGATGACTGGAAGTCATGGAGACATGGCTGATGCAGTGCAGACCCCAGGTTAATAGGCTCTACTTCTTGGAAAAGGGTTACATCAGCACCAAACAAGCAAGACTCCAACAGGTTTCTAGCAGCCTGATGCATGTCTGGTAAGTTTCCATTTGCCTAAGGGTTGTATGCATTTACCTTACATTGTGAGTTGAGTAGCAGTAGTCCGATGGTTTCTTTCCACTTCTAAATGTTTATTTTCTTATCCATAGAAAATCCTGTTATCTACACCCACATCTATTTTAATAGCCCTTCTTATGAAATAAGATAAGCAGAAAAAAAAAAAAGTCAAAAGTAGAAGAGGTTTTGTTATAAAGATACCTTTGTGTGAAGGGCAAGAAAAGGAACAGATTGCATAGAAAATTGCTTTGAAGAACCTGCATGGTCATTCTGAAGAATTTGAGACAGTTGCAGGAAGAAATTGTGCAGTTCTTAAAACTGACAAGCCTATTTCAGACACCAGCTCAACTGCATTAATGTGAGTTCTGCAAGCAATGGAACCAATTGGCTACTTACAAAGTAAAATCTCACAGCATGCTGGCACAAAAGCAATAAGCTTTTCTGTGCAAATTTTAGCCTCAGATATTACAGATCAGCAGAATTATTTACTTGACAAAAGTTTGGTGGACAAACTGAGAATAGAATCAGGCAGAGGAACATTACATTCCTATTAGCTCATTTATAAATTAGGAATAAGCTTGGAAAAATCAATTATTATCCTGATAATCCTTTTACTTACACCAGTGTAGCTCTGTTAACTTTAGGGAATAGGATCCTGCTTTACAGCAGTCAGTTTCAGGGCTTTTTACAATTTCAAGTGCAGCCCAAGCTGACTACAGACTTCAGTTAACATAGCTGTGTCAGTCCAAGGAGCGGTCCCAGACAGGTGTATGGTAGGTCATAATGTTGACAGGATTATGCAAGCTGTTAATGTAGCAGTGGACTTCCCTTTATCAGACCTGAGAGTAGAGGTTTTACTATACATACATATAATATACAGCCTTCCTGCTTTAGCTGTCCCTAGAGTACAAATGTTTTGAATCTATAAAGAGAAAGATGGTTTTCATATGAACTATTATTCCACAAAGTTTACCAGTAATGTGGAAGAGGATAAATTGCACATTATAGATCTTTATGCATCTAGAAAAACATTAGGTTTGTAAAGTTAAACGTGGGACTCTTTTCTCCATACACAGAAAGTATGCAGCTGATGAAAGAGGAATTTTGATGAGCATGGAGTACCAGCATTTTAAGAGATGCATTGTTTCTGTATGAGCTTTTTAAAAGCACTCTGATGGTCTGTTTTGCATCCCAGGGAAATCTGTGTATGGCTGAGTTCTTCTAAAAGGCCTAGAAAGCCTAAACATAGTAATAAATCATATCTACTTCAAAGAGTTTATATACTGTACTGGAAAAATAAAGTGGGTTTTCATTTCCACTGACTTTTGCAGAGATCTAGAAGTATCATTTCTAACCTACCTAAATTTCTTGGAGACGATTTATTTGGGAAATTGCATTTCGTTATAAGGTATCCTTTACCTTTGATGTTGAAAGTTATGTTCAAAGGGATGATCTTTAAAAATCAAAAGGGACCTGACAGCAAGATATTCTCTTTGAGGAGATCTTGACTTTGCAACCTGGTCCAAAAGGTGGGAGTCCATCATTCTTTGCATGCTGCAATCGCATCCACTCTTACATGTTCTGTCTCATATAAAGAAACCACTGTGGGGTTTTCTTTAGCTCTATGGGATTGCGTTTGCTGGGAGTTTAATTTGGGGCTGTTCTGTCAGACCATTACATGACAAGAAGAGATGGAAACCTGCTGCTTGAGAGGGTTTGCAGCCCTTTCAGTAGTTAGATTTGAATTAATATTAAGAGTGTTGCATTTAAGATTAAATAAAATGTATTTAAAGTAAGATAATTGGCAGGTAATGCATGGAGGATTCTTGTTTCATAGCAGTAGATAAATGATTTCTCAGCATTCACCACACGTGGGAGTTTTTTCTGTTGTTAAAAATTTAGAATTCACAGTAAGAGAGGAATTGGAGTTGTGACTGAGTTTCTTAAGTTAACTGTAGAAGAACATTCACATCTTCATACATCTACCCAGCTGTTTTCCTCATCTGCTTTTGGGATCCTTGAAGCAATATTTGACTGAAAAAAGTCTGAGCTACTGTGATTTTCATTGAAAAATGTCTTGCCTTTGACATACACATTGTCTTGATGAGGAAAAAAAATAGATCTAGTGCATGGGGCGATACTGACTGTTGCACATGGGCAAGTTGATACACAGAACCTGTATGAAATGCAAGAAGAAGATTTTGCATCTGAAAAGGAGTAGTAGGAGCTATATTATTTGTAGGTTACTCTGGTTTCTCCTTTCTCTATGGCTTACTGCTTTTAATTCTGTTCCTCTGTGGATTGCTCTAGAGGTACTAAAGCTAAATTCCACCTCTAACTTGGAAATGGAAATATACGGACCCTCTGGCGCTTGTGTTTTTTCATCTGGTGTTTAAGCTTTTTACTCTTAAAAGTTGACAGGAAAATATAAATGACAACCTTAGTTGTCAGGTAGCATAATCTGAAAACATGTATGTTCTCTCTGCCATTGAAAGCCATGTTTTTTCCTATCAGACAAATCCAGTAAAATGCATGCAAATAGACAAACATATTTGAGAAAAAATATTTTGCTTCAATTTCAAAATTACAGAATATGGAATGATTTTTTGATAATTTGGAAGTCATCAATATCAACCGTGTATTATCATTATTGTACTGTGACATTTCATGTGTTATCTTTTATCTAAAAGTTTAGATTCTGTTTTGTGAGGTGGCTCTTTTTCTTTGTTTTCATAGTACTGTTGTTACACTGTTAATATATTACTCTGTTGAATAACACCTCTCTTTTTGTGTCATTGGACCAGCTCTGTGCCACTTAACATTTCTCCGTGAGGTATGATTTGATATCCCAGGATAATCACATTTTGTTTGCTTAAGCAACCATAACGTTTATACTGTACAGGGCAGAAAAACCTGCTTCTGTTCTTTTTTTTTTTTTTTTTTTTTTTTGTATCTTCTGTGAGAGATTGAGATTTGTCAAGAAAAATCTCATTTAATGCTTTTCATGGCACTTTTCCTCCCAGAGCTTCATAGCAGAAATCACTAAGTATGTGATTTGAGATTCTTTAGTTTTCTTTTGATGTCCTTTTCACCTCCTTGCTGCCTCCTCAGCTGAGCAAGCTCAGCTGCTTGCATTACTGCATGCTGAACCAGACTGCGGAGCTAGCATAACCTGAAAATACCTTTTTTGGTCATCTTACTTTTACCTTGAATCAGTGTCCCAACCTGTTTCTTCCTGCCGCTCAGCAAACACTTGTACAACCTGCCACCAAAACAAAAGTACTTCTAGGTATTTACTTAGATTTTTTACTATTTCCAATGTGCAGCCTTCTCATATCAATCTATTCAGTAGCACTCAAGCTGGAGATTCGCTTCAACACTCCTTTGCATGGTTGAAGCTCTTTTGGCCTTGGAGTGGTGCTGTGGTGAAAAAGGAATAAAAGGCAAAGATAGGATTGGCTGAACATTCTTGCTAATGCAAAAAGACTCAGGAATATATTTTCTAGGAATTCATTCAGAACCAGTGGCAAGACACTCATGTTGTTATGTCCTGCTTGACATTTGAGAAGTGTATGCTTCTTCCCAGTGTTCAACAAACTGACCATACACAGACAGAGGTGGGCTTTTTCCACCCAGAACTGTTGGGCTTCAAATGTTCCACTGAAGCCACCTAAAGTTCTTCAGCAAGACCTGAAAACAAGATCCTTGGATTGCTCCATGACATTTTCAATCCTTCTTTGAGACTGTAATCTCATTCTCTTCTTTTCTTACTGTTGTTTCATTCCTCTTACTCATTTAGCAGTTCCACCGAGATGTAAAACTTATGCTTACAATTATTCGGTACCATTTCTATTAAAAAAGGAGATTTGTATGTTGTGCAAAATAAATGTTTGGAAAAGCTTAAACGAAGCTCACTGCTGAAGAGCACTCAAGTGGAAAAGACATCCATTATGGTTTTGTCCCTTCATAGAAGTACAGAGTTCTCTCAGTTGCATTTGTTCTTTCCTTTGGATATATTTCTCTGAGCTTTTTTCATTGCTCATAAATCTCAAAGACGAATAAAAGGGAAATTTTCTTTTCGATAGGGCTAGGATGTTAGTGAGTTTTTGAGAAAGTTGGAGGTGTTCAGACAAGGCTCAGAATTGTTATCCACTTGAGCTACTGGAACCAAAGGAAAGGCAAATCCTTAAGTTTTGTGAGATGATTCTGAGGTTGTAGCTCCTCCAGGTTCTATATTTGATTGGATTATTCAAGGCTTAATTCAGCTATTTAGTATCAGCCTGTTAGATACAGAATGTGTACTTCTAACTGTTCAGTCTGCAAATCAAAGAGCATTTCACAGCTTGCTTTAGTCTTGGTCTCAGAACAAGATTAGTGCTCTTTTGATTAAAGCACATTTAGGTTTCTCCTCTTGGACTGATTCATTTTCCTTGCAGTTCCAAAAGGAATATTTCAGGTCAATCAAAAAAATTTCAGCAAAATAAAGTTGAAAATTATTTGGAATAGAAACACTTCTTTTGACATAAAATGGTTCACATGGATTTTGAATCATGTTAAAGCACATTTGAAGGGGTAAAAATCTTGCCTAAAATTAGAAAAATGAACTGCTTCATTTGGAAAATGTTAATACTTTCCAGACTTCAGAATTTTTGTTCCTTGCAGTGTTACTTTTTTCCCCAAAACAGTTGAAAGAAAGATCATTAATTTTCAAAGGATTCTGCTGCTGCCAAACTCTGATTTTTAACGAAAATTTTGCTGAACATCTTTGCTACACATTTGTCTAATGAATACATTTTCATATATATGAAATGTATAGTAAGTATAATATATAATAATCTATGGTATGAATAATTTTTGTAACTTATTTTACCTATGTTACAGAGTTAAAAAATAAAATCTTAATACATTATCATCAGCTTCTAAAAACTGGCTTTTACTATAATTTTTATCTGAAACAACTTATCCAAACCTCTCTTTAAAATACTTAACTGCCTACATTTCTTTTTCTGTTCCAACTGCCTGCTCAGAGCAAGAGCAGTTAGATCAAGTTGCTCAAGGCCTGAGATCTGCTTATCTCCAAGGAGAATCCACAGCCTCCTCAGGCAACGTGAAATCTGGCACCAGAGTTCATCTCCTCCAGCTGAACATCCTGTTGATCCAAACTTGACTGGCATGAGATTCTGGGTTCAGTGGAGGAAGGGGCCCTTTGACATTTTTACCCCTTGTTTATTGAATGTATTTTGCACCAAGGTCCTCCAATAAGGAAAGGCTTATGACACCATGCTTAGACATCAATATAATTATGAAATATCTCTCACTATTCCAACTTGCTTCTAAAGCTCAGATGCTCACCTGCTATGATCCCTTTCTTGTCCTGATTTGTGTTGATTTGTCCCTGCAAGGGAGGGGTGATTCTTGGTTCACAAGACATGGTTAGTGTAATGACTTCCTATGATTACTTACCTTTTCATGATCATCACATAATCGCTAGATAATAGTTTCTTTTCATACCCAAGAGGATGTTAAATAAGAGAGGATGTTGCATGCATTTGCTTCAGAGACTACAAAAGCAGATAGTGTTTCCCACTGCTAGTGTTTGAAAAATACAGGAATCTTTCAGGGCCATCAAAAATAAAAGCAGTTAGTTGTCTTTGCAGAACTTCCATGCCCCACAGAATGGATAAAGCAGGCTTCCTCTCTTCCTGCCTCTGACATCTTCAGAGAATAGGTCTTTCTTCTTCTCAACTACATCATCTTTCTGATTGTGCAGCAAGGCTGATATGCCTGTTAGCAGGTAACATGAGAGGCTTATATAGTAGGCACATGGTAATCAACACTTATATATTCCAATTTACTTACCTCCTGGGATTAACCATCCTTCATGGGTAGCTCTTTCACAATAGTATTTTCAAGTTTAGAGTGTATAATCTGTCTTATTGGGAGCTGTGGCATTACACAGCACAGAGGTAGAGAGGAGTTTTAGTGCTGAAAAGGAAAGAAGATGAGATCGTTCTGACCTCTGCAAGTCAGAACTGAATAAACATTGTCTTGCCACTTTAGTCTGGATCAGTACCATTAATGGAGCAGTATCTTTTCTTTCAGATTTTTCTCTACCCCACATGGCTTCAGCAGAGCACTAAGTATACTGGCTGATCATCACAGGTAAAATGTTTTGGGTTTTTTTTCATACTTGGAGAACTGCTTAATGAGAGAACTGGTTTTTCTGTTCCTGCAAACAAAAATCTGGGATTCAAGACTAAGTTTCATATGCATCATTCATTCCCATATTATCTATGCATCATTCATTCCCATCTTATCTCCTGAGCCCAGATAGGAGACTGTTGGCTTCATGTCAGCAAAGTCCTTCCTGCCTCTAGACAGTCTTGAGCCCAAGTCGGATCTGCTTCTCTATCCAGATACTTACCCAATGCCTGCAGTAAAATTCTNTTGAAAGAGTCAGAAGTTTTTCAACAAAGCTTTTTTTCCATGGGAAAATTTCAGGTTGCTCAGCCTGGATCCTTTACAGAAATATATCTGCTTCAACAAAACTCTGCTCCAGAATGTTTTGTGATTAAGACATTCACCATGTATAAGACCCTGTTTTATCTAATTTTTTCTCTTGTTTCCTTCTGCCAGTTTTTGGTCTTTGCATTTTCATTCAGAATAACTTACTAAATGCTGAAGCCATGATATTTTTGATGAGATGAAGTGATTGCTTTCTAGCTAGTTTTGATCAAACCTATACCTTAAGGCAGTCTTTGAAATTTAATAAATTAAATTTCACTGTGAGAAAGGGAGCAGAAACATAAGAAGTACTGCAAGATATATGTGCTTCTTCTAACTACAGTCTTACTTTCTTTTTATTATGCTGGTTTTGTATATTTTAGTAGGTACAAAGAACATTAAATATTCTTTGTAGCATCTGATTAGTGATCATTATCTGATCATAGCATTAGAATAAACTGCTTCTTATTGCAGATTTTACCTTTTTTTCTTGTTGCTTTGTTTTTCCATTTCAAACACCACTTCCATTTAAATCATACTAACACATGTTAATAACTTTTACTTTTACTGATTCAGGTCCTGTACTGAGTGTTCAGCATAAGCAGCCCAACTCTATATTATTTCATTCTGCTTCAATGACTTTGTAAGTCTTCTGTCACAGACTGTTTATATTTTTATTGGTGCTTCTTTCATCAGGATTTATTTTCATACACAATTAATTAGAAAAAAATTTGCATGCTCCTGTTTCATTAGAAATATTATTATTTTTTAAAATGATAATTCAGAGCACTAGTGAAGAAATTCATCCTGAATTAAACAAAGTGATCAAGAATGTAATTATTGTCACATAGATTGAATGTATGTTCATTCACTCGTATAGACAGATTGTACCCTCTCCAATACCTGTTAATAATTCAATATCTCTGTTACAGCTAAATACCTCAGATAAACAACAGGACAGTCATAATCACCAGAATTAACAATGGGAAAGATTACTTTAGTCTTTAAACTGAGGTGCATGAAATCTAAACCATAGGAATTACATGGTAAATTTAAAATAGAAAGCATGAAAAATTGAAATATGGACTTTCTTACTAATAGAGAAATACACACTATTAGCATTTCAAATCTTCATTTCTTTGTCTTTGCATTCTTTACACTGCGAACACACAAGCTCTTGTGATGACTCGCACTTTTCTTTTAATGAAGTCTTGCCATTGATCTGTGTAACCAATTAATATGTCATATGTGCTGTCTACAGGGAGTCATTCATATTAATAAATTGTGAATGTATTTCCTTGAGGTGTCATTCATAAAGAGATGCAATAAGTGGGAATTCCAAATGACTGCAAAAGGAGGAGTTGGAGGAAATTTTAGTTCAGCTGGCTTCTTAAGCCATCAGGCAAATCTGGAATGGAACATCAGCATAGTAAGGAACCTTTGCATATCAAAAATTACCCAGCTTCAATCAAATGTAAAACAATGATTCATATACTTTCTCACCAAAGTAAACCGTGTCTGCAATATAATTAGTTTTCCTTAATTATTTAATCTGTAAAGCTGAAAGAGAAAGGGAAAACTTCAAGAACTGTCTGGAAAATTCCTTTTTCTTGTAATGATAGTGTTATAACGATGATTGTCTAGTGATGAAAGTGATGCAAGATTTGCTGGTATTTTTAGATAAGATGAATTATCCCAAACTTGCTTTAATTGGCACCCAACAGCACAAGATAACCTCCTGTGTAATTTGTTTAGTGGAACCAGGACAGGGCTGCTCCCTGAAACGCAGTATTTTGGAACTGGAAATTATTCCTTCTCTTCTTCAGTCACAAGGAACCTTATAAAAGCTTTGTATGGCAGTTAGTCCAACAGAGTTCAATGCCAAGTGCACTTGAAATTTTAGCTTTCTTGTGGCTAACTTCCCTTCTTCAATTGTTTTGAGCTTTGAAATAATTAAACATTTTGTTCTACTAGAATTAATCTTGTTTTCCTTTTAAGCTTGCCTAGCAGTTAAAAAGATTAATTTAGACACAGTGATGGTACAAGCAATTGTATGAGGTTTTTCAGTTTCCACAGGTATGCAAAATCTATTTCATGACACAAGGTACACCTAATTATGAGGTACCACGCATTGTAAGGGAAATTATTCCTGTTGCATTAAGCATTTTGCTCAAATTTACATGAAAATTTGAAATCACAATTTAAGCTACAGCATAATGCTACTAATACGCTATCACATATATCCTACACAGGCACAGGACAGTGGGATTTTCCTAGCTTCTCAGTAGCTTTATCAAGGATGTATTTTTCATATGCAGACATAATAACTGTTTTGCACATTGCACAGTGTTAACACATTGCTGCAATTTATTTTCGTCTTTCATGGCATAGAAACTGCACACAGAGACAGGACTTTCTTGATATGTGGGGGGCTATCATCACATTTCTGCACTAGAATGGAGGAAACCATACATCATAATTGTTTAAAAGCAAATATTGATCTTTGAAAAGTGTTTTCAGATTTCATTATAGAAAATTGTTGTAATTTAAAAATAGGGGCACCACAAGAGCTAGAGGATAATAGCATAGGCAAGCACTTCATTACCATCAAGGATACAATAACTGAAACCATAATCATAGAATGTCTCAGAACCCTCTTGTATGTTGCATTTATGCGTCAGCATTCCTTTGAGTCTCCTGTTTTTAGGTAAGAAGATCATGGTAAACTATATATTTTCCTCTAGTGCAAAAATGTCAAGTTTCAGCCTACAGATGAAAGGAACAGCCTGGTATTTGCTCTTTAGCCTAACAGAAATGCTAATGTCAAAGAAAATGAAGACTAGAAGGTTAAAAGACTGATTTGCATTTTTGTTAAAACAAAGACTACACTAGAACAAAAATTAATATAATGTGGTTAACACACAGAAACCATGGTTATGCTTTGGGCAGAAGGAAGGCATTTAGCACAGTTTTGACTTGTACAAAAGGAGTACGAAACAATGAAAGCAAAACAATTGAGGAATCATGTTATTTTGGTACTTGGTAAACTCAAAACTTGTCGGTGTGTCACCTGAAAAGCACAAAGTCTGTTGTACACTTCCAGACAATGAAAAACTACAATTTATCAAAAAAAAAAAAAA
>VZTQ01007649.1:21578-73927 GCA_013400755.1 Pelecanoides urinatrix | reverse complement strand
ACAAATGCCATCACTGTGAACGTTCCCTCCTCCTTCTACTTCCCCCAGCTTTATATGCTGAGCATGATGTCATATGGTATGGAATATCCCTTTGGTCAGTTGGGGTCAGCTGTCCCAGCTGTGTCCCCTCCCAACTTCTTGTGCGCCCGCCCCCAGCCTGCTCACTGGTGGGGTGGGGTGAGAAGCAGAAAAGGCCTTGACTCTGTGTAAGCACTGCTCAGCAATAACAAAACCATCCCTGTGTTATCAACACTGTTTCCAGCACAAATCCAAAACATAGCCCCTTACTCGCTACTGTGAAGAAAATTAACTCTGTCCCAGCCAAAAGCAACACAGAAGTGAGCGCCGATGAGGTTTTATAAATTCAGATCTGTGTTGCCCCAGGTTGACAAGTTATCTGTTGTACAAGGCTTGTTTTGTCTTTGTATATGGTACTGAGTTGACCACATCTGTAATTCAGTCAGAGAGGAAGAAACAGAAGTTTGTTACACATCCTTCTCTAGAAACGCAAGAAGGCAGGGGTGCCCACATCTCTCTGATCAGAGATGGACAATTATTACTGAAGTAAAGAAATAGGTGACCTACCTGAGAAAAGAAGACTAGTTTAACTTTGACACAGCTCTGCAAAGCCAGCTCAGTGATCCCGCCCTTGTCTCTGATGGATTATTTTAAGTCCTTCACTTAGTGCAGACAGCAGCAATTTTCTGTCATCATCCTTAGTGAGTCATTGTATAGGCCTGTTCCTCCCCATTTTTCCCGTTTACCTTCAATTACTTATGAAAGAGGAAAGAAAAATTGTCTGCCTTGTGCCCAACAAAGCATGAGGACTTGGAAAATCCAGCCTGAAGCTATATGTGAAAATCTGAACAAAGCTGAAAAGTTTAGGTCTGGTGACAGTTGTTGAATATAATTGAATAGTTATAATTTTTGGAATTAAAATTTGTGTGTTAGAATGACTTCCAAAGAATCAGAAGTAACTTTAAAACCCAAGTTCCAAATATGCTGAATTGTTATGTGTTTTGAGGTAGGCATCCGGAATCCAAGTCCAATTCATTTCTTTTTACCACTTGAGCAAAGAGAATTGCCAAAAGCAGTATTGGACTATTGACTGGACTAGAGAATGCAGATTTCCTCCTTAAGAAATCTCCTCTGTCTACTTGGCTATGAAAAATGCTTTCTTCAACCAACTTGGCTCTATAAATTTAGTTTAACATCACTGGAAAGCCTGTCAGCACCTCTGTAAACATGGTTTAACTTAATTTTACAGTTGAGTTCTTGACTGTATTATGGTCTAAGTGAGGGCTGGATTGAAAAAAGCCATCTCTCTATTTCACCTTGTAGACATTTCTCAGGGGACTTAGTGTGTGCTCAGTGATGGATTTTGTGTCTGGCAATGCATCACAGGGGCTTCCTATACTACCACCTTGTATGATCTGTACAATTAATTTGTTCTCTCTTACTGTGAAATAAAATCACATCATTTAAAGCTCTTGTGTTTGCCACTGGGGAATATTCTTCTGGAAGGGAAGGAGACAGGGGAGAAAACAAGTTATTTTTTTCTCCAAAACCTTACTCAGCTTTCAGGGTGAATATGTAAATTGAAATTCAGTTTCCTGAAAAAAATTTCACACTGCTCCAGACTAACTTTTCCTGTTAAAGTGGTTCTATGTTGAAAAGACCCCTCAAAGAGTATAGAAGGTAGGGTAGGTAGATAAGCAACAAGAATTTTGGCTTCCTTTCACTGATATTGCTCCCTTTTTACTCACTCCTCCACAAGAGATGACCAACTGTGCTGACTAAGTACTAACTAAGTATCTAAACTTCCTAGAAGTTTAAAGCCTAGACTTTCTGGAAGTACAGGGTCTTACCCAAGCAGGATACTTGATAGCATTCATCCCATGATCAAGTTGCTGCACAGGCTAGAAATTATTCTCTTCTGTTTATTTGCTTCTGCTTCCACGTGCTGTGTTCATTTAGATTGTCTGCTCTACCCTCCCGGGGCAACTAGCAATCAGTAAGTCTCTCAGCTGGTCACTGGAGGCGAAGTTGTCATGAGAAATTTTAAGAAGCGTGGCAGCTTCTTAGCTCATGGTTTTGGCCAGGTGTCTAAAAGTGGAAGATCGCTGTCTCTCTCTCACAACTCTAGCTTCCATCCTAGCCAATAATAGCTTTTTTGGCTGTGGGTTTTGGAGGATTTAGTAAAAAAATAAAAACAAATCCAAAAATGCCCCCAATCTTTTCACCTCCCACACATAAGCAATTGTTTATTTGCCATCTATCAGCACCGTGCAGCATGGAGGCACGCCTTTGGATGAATCCTGACTGTGCAGCCCCTTTTCCATGCTCCCATCCCCACTTCCATCGACATCCGAGCTGCACCTTTTCCTGATTTGCCCTTCATAATGTGCTGCTGCCAGGCCACTACCACCTTTAGCACCCCAGCAGGGTCACCTTCCACAGTGCTGTCAGGGAATGGATGGAAGACACGTGATAACTGTAGGATATCATTTATGACTCGGAGGGCAGCGGCCCTGTGACTAGGGAGCAGGGTGCCGATAACGGAGTATTTGCTTTACAAGTAGGAAAGAAGGAGATGCATTAGCTGTTTATTGCAGCAGGAACACTGCCCCCATGATTGCACTACCATTGTATGAGTGAGACTTTAGGGAATTGTAGCCTCAGTCCTGTGGGCTGTGCTTCTCTTTCAGTAGAAAATTACAGTTACAATGATTATTATTATCGATCTAGAATTTTGTTTAAGTGCTTTGGTTCCTGAGTGGGTGCCCCGTGTGGAGCATAAGGCAGTCATAAAATTGCTTATAGGCAACGTAAAATCTTGTATTGCTGGAGTGCTCTCTTGTGGTGAAATAACGATTTTGCCACAAGATTGGGCTAATGCGAGGATTATCTGTCTGTGCTGGGAACTTGCAGTCAGAAAAGGTTATTTTCTGCCTCCTTAGGTTAGGAGCAAATGCTTGAGATGGGAAATGCATTTGAAACATAAACATAATGGATTAGACTCCAGGACTCCCAGAATCACTTATCATACAGAACTGTAAATAGCAGTGCTTAGGGGAATCACTCTCTGTGAAAGCTCTTATACCCTCAGCTCCCAAGCTGCAAGTATAGAGGATTGAAACACTTAATGTTCAACTAATCCCCCGTCATTAAAAAGCCCTGTAGATAAGCCCTTGGTTCTGGATTCTACATGTGCTGTGCCCATGGTTCACAGGCGTGGGAGATGGAGCATGTGATGGGTGTGGGACAGCTGGACGGTATGCATTCAATCAGCATTTAAAATAGTGGATTTTTGATCCTGTAAGCCTATTGCTTCAAGTTGAAGTTGAGGAAATCTGGTGGGTTTAAGTACTGCCAGAAAACAAATCCTGCACATCCCAAATTAGTTTGGTTTTGAGAGTAGCCTTAGTGACTTGTGCAATGTCATAAGCATGTCTGGCTGTGTGGAGTGGGAGTAAACCACACTGCCTTCTTGGTTTTAGTTATTGCCAAGTACCTAGATTGCTTTAAAGTGGTCATTGGAAATGAAGGTGTAAGCAAACTCTTCTTCATTCAAGACTCTCATAATTTCAAGATGATCTGTGAAATATGGGATATTTACAGTTTAAAATTACCATTGAACCCCTGCCCTCTCCCCTTGAAATGCAGTGTGATGATGTTTCGAGGATTTGTCTGTAATAGTAAATTAAATAGTTCCATTGGCCTAGAATAGAAACTGGTGTTTGGCCACCTCTGTTACTAAACTGGCAGAAAAATCTTAGCACAAGCTAATTAGCAATCTCTCAAGAAGTATCTGGGCACAGTTTGGGAGCTAGCCCATTCAAGGGCTCTTCACAAAAAGTGTTTATATGGCCACACTTCTTTTGGAGACTATGAATGTTTAGGGGTATGAATGTGGCCAGGGTCTGCCAGTTGGCCTCATGACTGATAAATAGGCTCTTGGGACTGTTTAATTTACTAGTACAGTTGTAGCCCTAATACTGCTAACAGAGAAGGTGCTACCATGGCTTGTCGTATTTGTCTCTGATTCTTCTGGATAGATAAATATAGGTTGGCTCAGGGCTCTTTGGAAATGCCGTTTCACCAAAATACTGAAGTGTTAGGTGTTATGTGCATGAACTGTTTTGTAACACAATCTTATATTTTGAAGGGAACAATCTGTGTACCATTGAGCAGTGCATACTGTAAGTTAGATGTACTCTTTTGCTTCTTCCTCAGTGGATGATTCCTTTTGCAGTCATGCTAGTGACAATTCCAAACCTGATCCTGGCTTACTTCGTGGCCTTCATCTCTGGTCTAAGCATTGCAGCATCTCTTCTGTTGCCATGGTAGGAGAATTTTACATTTGAGGTGGGGAAAGGGTGTGTGTCTACATTACATGTATGTACTACTGCATGGAATTTGCCTCCAAAATAGGCAGAATTTGGCAAGAGTCACTTCTTCCAAGAATCTTTTTCTGCTTTTATGATAGAGGCTATTTGCAATGATGTGACTTTGGTTGCCCTGTTAAGAGATTACGTCTACTGTAACCGTAGCTGCTCTTTGTAATAAAAGTATGTAGATGAATCAATAATCTAAGTAGCTATAGAACTTGTGATAACAGTAAATCAGTTGCTTAGGTTTGGTTTCTAACAGAACTACAGGAAGTTCTGATGAAGTTAGATAAATCAATTAATGCTGAGCAATTAAGAACATAGCAGAGGAAACGTAAGCCAAGCTATGTATCCCTGCTTGAGCAGTCCTCTGTTATAGATCAAGTAGCAGGAGGATATGATTAAAAGAAACTGAGAATTCAAGGTCCTTTGCTCTTGAGGACTGAAAATATGTGGGGAAAAAACTATTCAAGGATGAGCAGGATGGGACATTTCCTTTCCAGAGGGAATAATTATTACTCAGGTCAAATTGACCAGAAAGCAAGACTGTTGCTGAGAGCGCTGTTTTGCATTACTCATTTGTACAATGCCCTGAAAACTCTGAGATGATGGAAACGTAGTTTGAAATAAGCTGTCAGACTACATAAGCTTTTCTGCATAGAGGGTGAGAAGCCCTTTTTTCCAACAGTAAATCGTGACATATATTGGAAATAAAATGTCAATTCACAATTGACATTTGGGCAGCTTCCATTCTGATTCCCCATTACCAAATTCAGTCTCTTTGAAGTAGAGAGAGAATACGCCTCATTAGTTTCTGAAAATTTTGTTAGCTTGTCAAAAGAGTTATTTCAGAGTGAAACTATTCAGAGATTCAGAGTCCCTTGAAATCTTAAGAAATGTATTATTTCATTGTTCTTTTCTTAATATCACAACTTCTGATTGGAATGACAGTCAGTCTAAAGAATTCTGTCACCTCCCAGCAAGTGTTTGATAGTTTTTCAGTGGTTTTCTACTTTGTAATATGTGGCCATGCATTTCTTACACAGATTTTGCCCTCCTGTCCAGCAGTACAACTTTTTGAACTGGATTCTTTCATATGCATGACTACATCAATCAGATCTTAAAAAAGGAGGAGAGCTGTACTCTTTCAGTAAGTTTGGACTTTGAGAAAAGATTTTGGATTGATTTTTTCTTTTATCTTGCTCATCTCTAGGTCAATGCTGCCTGATGTTGTTGATAACTTTCGCCTGCAGAATCCTCATGGAAAAGGACATGAAACC
The DNA here is from genome assembly GCA_013400755.1 of Pelecanoides urinatrix. Lineage (NCBI taxonomy): Eukaryota > Metazoa > Chordata > Aves > Procellariiformes > Procellariidae > Pelecanoides > Pelecanoides urinatrix. The sequence goes on along the minus strand of VZTQ01007649.1, from coordinate 68,256 downwards.
ATTTTCTATTCTTCTTATGTTTTCTTTACTAAGATGTCAGCAGGAATTGGCTTAGGAATTTCTGCAGCAGGACTGGAGTAAGTAACACTGTGTTTCCACTTAGCGGATCCACTCTGAAGGCATTCTGAGGTTACTCCGCCTTTACCCTGTGGAGTTAATTGCCTTTTTGCTCTGAGCCTGAAAGTGCCAGCAGCTCCAGACGGCTTACCACTAAAGATGGGATTGTTATCATCTAGGCCAGACCACTGAGCATTAGATCGCCTGCCCTAAAATGTTTCAGTTCAGAAAGACCTGACTTCTCTTTAAATTTTCCTCTTTCCAAAATACTCATGTAAATTTTAGTGGCTTGTATGAATAAAGAACTAAACATGAAAACTCAGCAGATGAAGGTCCCCCACAAGTGGTACAGCTGCTTTGTGCGTTCCCCGTTGCACCTGGGTTGGACTATGTATACGAGCCTGTAAGTCTTTACATGGATTGGAGTGCTTTTGGGGTGCCTAGTGGCTTGTTCAGCATAAAAGGATTACTGATTCCTCCATGGTTTTAGGGAACTGGACACTGATCAGAGTCAAGAACAGCTCTGCCCATCACCTAGACCCATGTCAGTCTGAAAGATGCTTTGTGTTCTCCCTCCACTTTTGCCTTGTCTGTTCTGACTAGACAGTCGGGTTGAGAAAGTGGCCAGCCATCTCCTGCCCTGCTTTTGTGCATGACCTAGCAGAAAGGGCCTCTGCCTGTAGCTGCTACAGCACACAAGCATGCAATGAGTGCTTAGAAGTGAACTTGTCTGAAATACTGTCTAGCCCTTGGCTCCAAGTTAGGTTTTGGTAACCAGAATGTTTTGCTTCAGGGCCTTCAGCTGAAACTGCTAAATAACAAGCAAAGCTTGGCTGAATATTTTGGGCTTAGGAATTTTAGATCCTTACTGCTAACACCCTCAAACAAATCTCTGTTCAGCAATTAGCCCCTTTTCAATTGCATTCCAGTTAGCTCCCAGCAATTTGCCAAGGCAGATGTTTGTGGGAGAACACAGAAGACAGAGTGATGCCAAATGAGCTGTAGCTTGCATAGGTGCATGTTCAGAGGAAAATAAACTCATTCCACAAATTGGGAATGGGAATTTGAGTATATCAGCAGTTGTCAGACTGCATGGAAGCCCTGAATCAATGAACTGTAAGTGTGTACCTAACTCTAAGCACTTGAGTAAATTTGTCGATCTTGAGATGAGTGCTTAAGAGCGTATTTAAATTAGAGTTAATTATTGCTATTGAAATTGGTCAGATTACTTGCATACTTTTAAAGCAAAACCAAAATACTTTGCTATATATCAATAGGAAACAAATAACAGATCAATCTCCTTACATGGGATTCCATGCTCCTCCTACTAGTTAAATGTTATATAATAATAATGAGAAAATACAGAGGTAATGCAGTTATCTGAAACTGAGCATGAAAATGAGATTTGAGAAACAAGATTTGAAAAATGTACTGGGGGGAAGGAAAAAAGAGAGGTGTAGGAAAAATGGGAGAAAAGTCTTGAAGAGCACTGGGGGAAAAGAAGGGAGCCTTCAGATGAACAACTGCCTTTTAGCTTTGGACATACACACACCACTGTTATTTCCATTTATTCAGGTTTACTGGTTACAAGCCAGGGTTATGCAGACAATCCAACGATGTGATCCTCACACTGAAAATCCTCATTGGAGCGGTCCCTGCTATCCTCATCCTTGCAGGTTTATTTATACTTCTTTTCTACCCAATCACTGAAGAAAGTCGAAAAGAAACAAAGCTTGCACTTGAAGTGTTAAGGTAGGTTTGAACTGGCAGCAAACAGCAGTAACAACTCCGCAGCTGTTCTTAGTCATACTGGGCACAAAATTATTAGCTACTATCATACACCTCTACATACCTTACAACAAAATGGAACAACACTCTATTAGTTGAATTGTTAACTGAATGGTACCATTACACGCTCCAGTATCTAATTTTTGTAGCAGAGTACTACCTGCTTAGAGGACCATTTATCAGATATATCAGCTGCTATATTTTTACTTTTTCTCTGGGGTGGTGCACAAAGCACTATTGAGGTACAGTGTTTCAAGCCAGAAATGAAGAATAGTCTACATAGATTAAATTTCTGGAGAAAATGTGAATAGTTACAATTTACTTGTATATAGAAGAAAATGGGATTCTTGGCTGCATTATTGGTGTTTATGGCATATAAGAAACATCCAAAGCATTTAGAGGCGTAGGCAGGGAAGACCGTGGGAGAAAAAGAAAGGACAGCTTTGAGCTGTTCTTTCCCTTTTTTACTCTATCACTCTCCCTTCCTCCCCTATCCTCCCTCTTCAAAGAACATTTTGCCTGGCTCAAAATCATCTGTCTCTGTCAAATGATGTCTTGGTGTACTGAGGAAGTACATAAGGACAGTCTATCCTAGCAGATTGATGGATTAAATATCAAAATATGTTGTTACTCTGTCTTGTTTATATTATCCCAAGTTACTGGAGTTGGAAACTGATTTCCGTGCTAAGGGATCAATTCCAGAGCCTAAGCATGGGTATCTGGGACCAATTCATTGCCCTAAGGTATTAAAGATACCTGCATGGCGTTGGCAGATATGACACAGGCCTCTCGTGCACCAGCTGCTTTCCTGAGTGGCAGCTGCAGACCAGAGGGGACAGGCTAAACAATCTAAAATGGTCCCTCTGTTTAGGTATTTTAGTCACTGTCCATAACAATCATACCTTGCTGGTGGTTCTCAGTTGTTTGAGATTGCCAAACCGTAGCTTGATTAGTTAGCAATAAAAGCCAGAAGTCTGTTCATGTATCATTTGTTCTGCTTTTAACAGGAGGAGCCATCAAAGCACAGAGAACCTGGATGACCACAAAGAGGACACCTCAGTCTGAAAGCTCTGAATACAGTGACTTTCCAAATGCGGTCTCACATCCCATGCACAAACTATGAGTGTCTTCCAGGTCATTTCTCTGCTCACATTTTGTCAAAAAGGATAAAGGATGATTCTGACACAGTCAGTAATGAAATCAAGAGAGGACACCAGTGTGCAAAATATATATCTGACTCCATGCACTGTGCTAAAAAAGAAATTAGAAATGTTCAGGAATGTAAGCTATTGAAGGCTTGGGGTTTTTTGTTTGTTTTTCAATGATTTATGGAAAGCTGTGATCTCATTGCAACAGGAGATTCTATGGACTTGTAGGTCAAGGGAAAAAAGGTGTAAATGTGATGCACCACCCAAGTTTTAATTCATGTGATATATTTCACCTTTAGAGGCTGGATGGATTTTGAACATAATCTCTACCTATAAATTGCCCTCTAGTGTGTTTGAAAAGCACTTGGGAATCCTGAAGTATATTACATAAAGTCAGGTTTTACTTTGTTTTGAAATGAAGCAAATCACTGATGCAGACATGTTTTGAGGATTTTCTCACAAAGAGTTTTTCTGAAAGAGATTTTGATGTAATTTAACTTTATAGATTCTATATGAAACAGAATCTTACATTTCCCGTTACTGGAGTTCCTTGCTTCTGACACCTGTAAACTCTCTCTCAGTCAGAGAATAAGTACTTAACATTTTCAAAAACATCATCTCCACTCACGCTACCCAAAAACAGTAGTCCCTTCCAAAAATTAGACTATGCCATTCAAATTTCTGTAAATTTTGGCCTTTAAGTAATCGTGATACTCACGCATTTCTGATGTGGTATAGGCACTCTGCCTCACAAAACACCATGGCATGGCTGTTAATCTCAGCTTGCACACAATGTTTTATAATAATTAAGCTACACCTGACTTTTAAATGGTGATTTTTTTTGGTTAGGGATGTCATCATGCTTTAGATACATTAACTGAAGTGTCATTCTACTATAGATTCACACCACTAAACTCATTTTGTAAATGAAAGACACACCTAACCTCAGGCACTTTCTGGAGCACTTAAGTTCAGACCTGGTCATTCTGGGCTTCTTCTGTAGTCAGTGGAGATACAGAGACCTCCAGAGGCTGACTCCAAGCTTAAGCTAAAATGACTGGACTCTGAAGACATACCTAAATCAGGAGGGGAGAGTGGTGAATCCAAGGCTTGTTTGCCTTGAAGAAATTAGCACAATGCAAGACAAGACATGAATTTACAGCCCACTGGCTTCACTGTATGAATATGTGGGAGGGTGCCTTTATTTTGTACTAGAAGTGCCTTTGGAGGACTGGCTTGCCGGTGTTTGGGAGCACTTGCAGTAGGTGTCACTGGAGGCAGTGACCACAAGTAATTTGCTCAGGGCCATCTGGGAAGTGACTCAGTGCTGGGACTGGAAACTGGGAAAGCTTTTAATGAAAGACACTGTGAAGTAAAATCAGTGCATCCACTGAGTGTCTCATTAAGTTTAATACTGAAACCTTTTCAGGCAGGTTTGAAGTCTAAGGCCCAATGAACTGTCCTAATTCAGGAAATGCTTAAGCATGAATGAGCTTTTAAGGATATATTTTGAGTGTGCGTGGGTAAGAGTTAACTATGTTTAAGACTTCTGTTGAATTGACATCTAAGGCTGGGGGGGGGGATTGTTTCAATTCTTGGACAAATCAAGATTTGTATGCCTGGGGCATATGTGTTTACAACAATAAAAAACATAAGCCTGTTTATAATTTTGAGTCTCATGGAATTTGAAATAGCAGATTTACTGCACTTTGAAGTAGGCAAGTTAAGTAGTAATATCACATAGCTCCAAAACATCATAGAAAACAGTTTTGGGGGGTCGATTTTTTTTCTGTAATATTTGTGTATTTCTGAATAGTCTTCTTTAAAAACAACCGAAAGTCCCAGAAAAAGCTGTTAATGTTTTTTAATGGGTTATATTTTCAGCTGCTATAAATCTGTAGCTACAACACAGTGGATCCAAGTCAGTTTACCTAAGCTGAATATTTAGCCCAGTGATAAAAGGGTTGCAGAAACTGCTGGCTGTGGTTGATTGGAGTAATTTAAATGTAGCTTAAGATATTATTTCTAGATCAGTTGTGCAGTTTCCTCTAAATTGCACAACACCCGATCTGAATTCAGTCTCTTGCAAGGTAAACTTAGTTGATTGTAAACTGTTTTCGTTTTCTCCAGAGAGACAATGTGATATTTATCCAACAAAGATGTACTCAGTTCTCACTTTGCATGTGGTACCAATAATGGGAACTGCCAAAATAAAATAGAAAGCTTCCATAGGTGAAATATAGCAGATTATTTTTATATTTTGAAAATCTCATTATTTTATTTGGTTATCAGAGTTGTACTTCTGTTAAGAAAATGATTATATTTTTGTAAGTAAAAAGAATGGAAGAGTAAGTGCAGGGTTAGGGTTTTTTTTTGTAATTTTCTTTTTTTAGGGCTCAGTGTTGGTGCTGTAAAATGAATGAACTTTGTATGTCTCCTTGTCAGTTTTAAATAATGTGTATGCCTTATGTATGTTCAGAACATGTGACTGAAAGAAGCAGATTCTTATATCGACAACCATTCAGATTAAACACTAATCTAATGTAAACCTCCTGCCTTGCACTGATTGGCAGTAACAAGGGCCAGGTTCAATCCCCAGGGGCTCTCATTCAAGTAATACCCAAATACAGTCATAAGAATATGGGAGATTGGATTAAGCCAGCTGGGTGCCTAATGGACAACACTTCTCCACCTGCACGCAAGCAATTCCAACAAATGGATTTACACAAATAGAGGAAGAAAAGAAAAGGATAATGGAGTTATGTGTCACCAGGTAGTCCCCTGTAAGTCAAACCATGCCCATTCCTTGCACTTGCTAAAGTATAGTGATGGCAGCCCAAATCTTCTATACTGGGCTGATTGCTGATGCAGTCTGTAGCTGAGCTAGTCACCAGTCTTCTCTTCCAGTTTCATCCCCCTTGTAGTTTCTGCCTAAAAATAATGTTGAAACCTTCCAAGGTTATACCACCTTCCGAAGCGTGCTGCTGGTGGTCCATCTCACCGCAGGTCACAGCTAACCACGTAGGCGAGCTGCCGTTCCCATCAGGCACTGAAGGAGGGGGTTGCCGTTAGCCACCGCCACCAGCCGTGTCTCCTGCTAACCTGCTTCTCCCGCCTTGCCGCACCCTGTCTGCCCCTGAGCTTGCTGACCTGCCGCGGCTCAGGTGGATTAGATCACTTGTGCTGAGTCCCCCACTTTAACAGGTGAATACCGCCTCAGACATCTGTCCCTGGGCAGTCCCTGAAGGCTGGGACCTTCGGTGTCAGGTCACTGGGTTTTCAGGAAGGGCTCTGTAGATTTGAGAACTAATTCCTTAAGTCACTCCTGCACCTTGTAAGAATCGCTGCTAGATTCAATCCCTGCTGCATGCTCTTGTCTCTTTTCACCTTCTGCATTCCAGGTAAAATACTTGAAGTGGACAATGTTTTAAAGCCAAACCCTGCTTTTTTGGGTTCATAATTTGTTGTCAAATATCACTTCGTCATCTCCTTTTCTACTTGCCTTTCTGGGCTATAAATAGAAAACTCAAAATTAAATCAATCTTCTTGAGAGGAGGAGTTTCTTAAGGGAAACTTAGGTCCTTTAAGACCTGGTATTCCTTGTCCAGCTCTCTGAAGACGAGGAAGAGAAGGCAAGTTAGTTCAAAGTCTCATGCACAGTCAGTAGCAATCTAGTGTATAGTGGTCAATCACATACCTTGTATGAATTTCATATCATAGTTACGTAAAAAACAGTCTCAAAGTGTTACAATGGAGTCTTTCCCTTCAGAAAACTTCTAGACTGATTGATGGCAAGGTCAGCTGGAGTCACACAACTGGAGGGTGAGGGAGGGAGTTTTGTTTTCCTGCAATTTTTGAGATCACAAGTTTCTTGTGCTTTTTTTCTTACCTTAACTCCCTGCAAGACCATGGTTCAGATACCTAGCAAGAGTGCTGAGTATTATGGTTACAAAAATGTGTATATGTTATAGGCTTAAAGTATGAAATCAGATCGCTTTCACATCATTAAGCACCAAATCTGCTGCATAAAACAGATGCTAACTCACTGGGAAGCTTCATTCAAAAGACGAAGCAGCAGCATGTGTCTCTGTCCCTGAGGCAGAGGAGGAGACTTTTTGCTATGTTGCAGCTGAGAATTTACAGTCTCTGAAGACACAAACTGGCACGACACAGAGCTGAACAAACAACGGAGGGAGAATGGTCCTGGAGCCGTGGCACTCTGCAGAGAAGGTGGGTCCTCAGTATCATTTCAGAGGTGTTTGCAGAGCAGCGGTCTCTAACCCACACTGGAGAGCAGCAGTGCTCTTGGATGGCAGGGAAAGGTGAATGTTTGCTCCAGAAGTGTGGAAGCAGAAATAAATCTTATTTCCTGATCCATTTCTTGTCCTGAATGATGTTAGACAAGACTATGAATTTCAGCTACGCCCTTCAGCTTTCTGTCCTCATTTTTGCTGCACTCTGCAGTGGATGGTTGAGGAAGGATTGCTCAGGCCCTGTGGAACTGACCGTCGCTTGCTCAGCTTCACCCGGTGGAGGTACACTTCAGAGACCCAGCACCCATCCCCTGCCAGCTCGTCTGTGCTGATGTACGTGGAACCATCTGCATTCAGCAAAGGCTCAAAAGAATTTCCTTCGCACTTCAGTATTCTCCATCATGGACTTTCATCTCTGTTTTGCCTTGAGGATGTTTTCATCTGCCTTGGGCCAACTCAGGCCACCAGCTTGTCATCATGATGATGATGGAACAAGGTTTACGCTGGCTGAGAAGTTTCTGTCCAAATCAGCTGCAGCCCATGAGGAAGTATATCCCTTGTGTTTCTAAAACAAACTCAGCCTTTGGTCACCTTTAATGTCATTGAGAAGAGTCTGCACATTTGCCACATCTAGCAGCTTCAGAAATTCTGCCAGTGCCAGCCACGTCAGACGAGTCTCGGTGCAGAGGTACCTGCTGGCATCAGTGTGGGATGAATACAAATCTGTAGCCACCTCCAGACCCCTGGCAAAGTCTCAGCTCTGCTGAGCTGGCCAGGCAGAGAGAATGGGCAACTCCAGAACTCCTGAAGTGACTTGTAGGGGTGAAAGCAGACCCATAAGACAAACAAGCTCCCTAAAAACACCCTGCAATCCTCTCCTAAGGGCTCGTGGATTGACTTCAATGACTGGGTGAAAAGATGATGGATGTGGAGATCCAAATGCTACGTGCAGAGCAGAGGAGACTCAGAGAATCAGTCAACACTTTCTGGTTACCAGATATTCACACGTTCAGTTTGTCCCCGATTCCCTGCCCGAGCCCCTCGTTATACAAAAGTGGATCAATGGAAAAAACACCAAGAGATGATCAGGGACTGCAGCAAACGGGGTGGAATTTCAGTGCTGGAGGATTCCCAGGAACTGGACGGTCAGCAGAAGCAATGCTATAAAAGCAAAGACAGACGTATCTTAATTATTCTGGCTGTGCAACTGAAATAACGAGGAGCTTGGCAGAGGGCACAGTTAGAAAACATGCTGGGATATCCGCCTTCTCCATGTTATAGCACAGAAGGGAACGTGTTTTGGTCCCAGTGCTGTGAGTGCTGATTGCAGGCTTGGTGTCTGGGGACAGTAACAAGACAATTCGGAAGTGCCTGATTGACCCGCTCTAACCGAGGAGAACCGGTAGGGGTAGGTGAGGGTAGGGTGTACTGCACAAGGAAATCACACCAGATACACAAAGGGAACCAGAGGTCAATCTTTCTTTTCCTTCACGTTTTCAGACCCCACCGTGTTCTCTCTGGTTGCCAGTGGACAATGTTTTGCTTGTTGCCTACAGGGTGGACCTAAGTAAAGGAAATTGTACGATAAATCCAGGACTGAGACATTGCAGGGCAGGCTGACTTAACCCAGAAATTAACTGAAACTGGACATAGTTTTGGAGTAGTCAGTGGTGGCACTTGGTGAACGCTGGTGTGCCTGTGGCCCCCGCATGGGTGGTTGCTCAGGTTCCCCAGAGAGCCAGATGTCCCTGGGGAAGAAATAAAGACTAATAGGAAAGAGGGACTTGGATCTCATGGGACAAACCGGGGACAGAGTAGACAACAGATTTAATCCATCAAACCCATTTTGTGTTGGGCATAGGCTGCTACTGGAAGATGATTCCCTCCACTGGCTGGGGTTGGAATCCCGCTACGCAAAAAAACCCAAAAGGAGCTGCTAGGGGTAAAGGAAGCACAGCACCTCCCCATGGTAGAAGAAATAGGATGGAGGAAAAAAACCCTTCACTTTCCAACTTGCTCCTGTACCTCTCCATTTTTCCTCTCCACTTGTTTCATTTGGAAGACTCACAGCTGGTAGCTGAGGATGAATGATTTGCTCCTGAAGCGTAACACTCCCACTGGGGATAAAGCAATGGAACCTGGTGGGATTTTGGCAGCAGAAGCTATACTTGATTTTTAAGGTTTCTGCCTTCAAGATGCTTTGATTTTTTTATGTCTTTGATGACTAGTTGTGAGAATCCATTTTCTTGGTGTTGTGTTCTTGCATTCTGCAGAGTGGAAGGGCCAAGGATCTTTGGAAGAGATGATTTGTCATCTACTGGTCTATGTGGTGGTTGCCACTGGGCTTTGTGGCTTTGACTTTCTTGCCTTTTCTTCCCCCTTGCTAGCAAGAGAGCAACAAAAACAAGAAAAAAAAAAAGAAAAATAAGAGGTGCTGACAGTAAGTAAGTAAAACCATCTGAGATGAATTTCAGAACACCTGAGAAAAGGTGTTTTTTCCTGAAAACAACAAAATCGGTTCTTAAGACAGAAAGAAAATCTTCATGCGGTGCAGTCCATTTTAACTGCAACTGCTCTGGGACTGCTCAGTGGCCATGGGAACAGCAGGAGTGGAGTCTCATGCTACTGGGAGAAACTTCTGATAGAGGTTCCCAGCAGAGCCACCAACAAAGCTGCCCCGAGGACAGCTGATCCATGTAAAGAAGACATCATCCCTCAAGGCTTCAAATTATTGCTTAAAAACTCCCATAGCAGCTTTTGAATGCCATTAATTTCATCTCCAGCTTAATGCTTGCCAGCAGCCAGAGGACTACCACGAGCACAGACCTCAATAGAGCATTAGAGCTCTGGGTGAAGACGGTTATCAGCTCCTTAACTTCACCCAAGCATCTGGCTGACCTCATGGGAGACCCCAGCCCCGAGATCCCTGCTGACCTGCGGACCTTCGTTGGGAAGCTGCTTTGAAAGGGGACGATCCTCTGTTGTCCGGTCAGCATCAGTGCTCAGTGCTACTGCTGGATGTTTATGAATGTTATACATATGAAAAACATGATAATGCTGAAAGAAATTCCAGATACGCTCCATGGAGCATATGGATAATAGCTGTAATTAGAAGATAGATTAGAAGATAGAAGTAATAAGCTATTAACTCCACACGACAATTAGACGCATTATATATAATGACCATATTAGTATACAACCAGCATAGCAACGTGTACATCTGAAAATGTGCTTATGAGGAAACGCACGTTATCCCAGCTAATTTGTTTTTGTGATGTTGAAATGGTAGTTTTATCGTACCTTCTTATTTTAATAAGGTTTAATTGATAGAAATAAGTTGCAAGTTCTTTTAGTGGTTGCTTTTAGACCTAAAGGGCGCAACAGATGAAAGGACATTCACATTAATACCTGGTTTATGAACGTTAATTCATCTTTTAAAGTTTGGGGATGTTGTAAACAGAATAGAAGTCTCTGATTTGAGATGAAAAAGATTGATTTAAGGTTTTATCTTTTTCAAAGACAATGAGAGCACAGTGTTTCTTTGTACAGATTTGAAAAAAATCCACATTCAATCAAGAACCATCAGAAGTTTCAGTAAAAGAAAATGAAATGAAAAGTCAATACATGAAATTTAATACATGAAATACATGATTTTTAATAACATTTCATCAAAGAGTGTTTGAAAACCATTAGTTGTGCATTTCTGGATATAAACCTGAGTATAACAATGCTTCTCTCTTCAAGAATAAGGGAAATTCCAGCAAGTGCTTTTTATCTCCCATATATGAATGTCTCCATCCCCAAGCTTACATACATCAGACACACCATTCCTCATCGTCGCGGTACCAACTTGTAGCTTCTACAATTGTGAACACAGGAGAATTGGCCAAAATGAAAACCAAGCTCAGAAGAAACATTTAAAACCAGGTAAGAGAGGAACTTGCTTCATAGAATCATAGAATCACTAAGGTTGGAAAAGACCTCCAAGATCATCAAGTCCAACCATCAACCCAACACTACCATGCCCGCTAAACCATGTCCCTAAGCGCCTCATCTACACGTCTTTTAAATACCTCCAGGGATGGGAACTCCACCACTTCCCTGGGCAGCCTGTTCCAAGGCCTGACCACTCTTGCAGTAAAGAATTTTTCCTAATATCCAATCTAAACCTCCCTTGGCACAACTTGAGGCCATTTCCTCTCATCCTATCGCTTGTTACTTGGGAGAAGAGACCAACCCCCACCTCACTACAATCTCCCTTCAGGTAGTTGTAGGGCGCGATGAGGTCTCCCCTCAGCCTCCTCTTCTCCAGACTAAACAATCCCAGTTCCCTCAGCCGCTCCTCATCAGACTTGTGCTCCAGGCCCTTCACCAGCTTCGTTGCCCTTCTCTGGACACGCTCCAGCACCTCAATGTCCTTCTTGTAGTGAGGGGCCCAAAACTGAACACAGTACTCAAGGTGCGGCCTCACCAGCGCCGAGTACAGGGGCACGATCACCTCCCTGCTCCTGCTGGCCACACTATTCCTGATACAGGCCAGGATGCCGTTGGCCTTCTTGGCCACCTGGGCACACTGCCGGCTCATGTTCAGCCGGCTGTCAACCAGCACCCCCAGGTCCTTCTCCTCTGGGCAGCTTTCCAGCCACTCTTCCCCAAGCCTGTAGCGTTGCCTGGGGTTGTTGTGGCCGAAGTGCAGGACCCGGCACTTGGCCTTGTTGAACCTCATGCAGTTGGCCTCGGCCCAACGATCCAGCCTGTCCAGGTCCCTCTGCAGAGCCTTCCTGCCCTCCAGCAGATCAACACTCCCGCTTCAAATGCAACTCACAGAACTTACACTTTCCCACAGCAGGAGCGAGCCTGAAGTTGTCCTGAAGGTAAATAACAAAGCACGCAAGTAAGATAATGGCTCTAATCAGTTTTACACTAGTTTCTTCACTCTTTTTCAGGTAAGAGGTGTTAATTAAAATGAAGTTTAAAATCTCTAAGGTTTTGTGTATGTATGTTTTGGGTTTTTTTTTAATGTAATCTTTTCCAAACCTTTTGATGAACTGGAAGAAGTAAGCTGTTTATCCCACTAGATTTATTCATAAATAATACTTGGTACACTTGTAGCATTACACCTCACATAACCTATACAAAAGATCATTATTAATCCATGTTACAGTTCAGCTGAAACAGAAAAAGTACTTAATTTACCAACACTATCTCAGCAGGAGAGCAACAGCCTTAGTTGCAGATTCTGCTCATTGCAGATTTCCCAGCCCCCTGCTTTAGACTGTGGTGACTTCCAACTGCTTGTACATCCCTCTCCAAAGTTTTCAGCATTGAGAAGTAAAAGTCTCATTACCGTTAGTATTATGCTTGGAATATCTTTAGTGATTTGGGCCTTTGTTTCCCATTCAGCTTTGGTGCAGACCAGCCCAGAGGTTTAGAAATGACTTCTTGATTAAGGATAATTAAGCAATTCTTTTAATGTAAGGATTTAATTCTTCTGAGATTCCTAGGGTTGTATTTCAAATGCAATATTTGTCTACATGCACACAACACACCATGAATAGCAAGCGTAGTCCCTCGACCAAACTATTAACACCTTTTATCGGGTGACTTGCACTTGCTGTGCCTGCTCTAGTTGTCCGACACGGCAATGCCCTGCACGCGGGTAGTTCCCGTGCTCACCTGGGGAGCTGGAAGAGTCCTACAAATCCTTCTGGTGCAACTTTAGACTGAGCACACTTCTGGTGGGTGGCGCTGTCTTTCATCAATCTAGAAATAATACAAATATATAATAATTCCAAAACAAGCAGCTAATTTTTATACACTGTTTGGCCGCATAGCCAAATTATAGAAGCAGCATTTGAGGCACATGCAATTCAAAGCACCCTCCCGGGTGAGTGGGGCAGTGCAGGTGGCAGAGGTTTCCTGCAGAGCCAAGAGCGCTCAGCCCTAACCCTCTCCTCCCGTGGACAGTGGGATGTTGAAACCAGGAACTGGCATGAAAAAGGACCATCGCCAGCATCCAGCCTGCTTTGGATGTGCAGCCAGTGCTGAGGCTCTGAATTCAATGACTTTCTGGTAAGAGTAACAGTGATCGCAGACCACCTCCTGATTAGACAGTGGCATTTACTGAGAACAGGTGCTTGTTAGGTACCGGGTGAAGCCCACAATCGCCAAATTATATTACCTGGTTTCCTCCTCCCCTGTTTGTCAAAAGCTGTTAACGTCTAGTTGCACCACACAACACTGAGTGCTCTTGGCAGTTTTCGATGATATTGTGTCTTTAATATTGTATTTTGTAGACAGATGATTTTTTGACAGTGGCTAAATTTCCAAATAGGCACTAAAAAAAAGAGATTATGTTAGTCCTAAAACAGGAGCTCCGATTCTATAATCTTGTTACTTGATTCCTTCTCCACAGTAAGTGCCACTGTGAAAGCCTGATAAACTGCTTAATGTAATCACACTTTAAATTTATGGGTAGCAATGGGATTACTGTCTTTTCTTCAGTGCTGCAATCCATGCTACATAAACTTGTGCTATTTTCTAAATTTCACCTTTGCATTTTCTCTTTCTCTCTCTCTCACTACAAAAGCCCATAGAACATTTTCTTCTGTCAGCCTTTAAATTGGATGGTCTCAAGGTGATGGTTATTGGACTTCCCTTCTGCCCATTCAGCACCTATTAGCTATGAAAATTAAAACAGACGTATTGAAGGCAATGTTGTTAATATTGACAGTATTGTCTCAAAGGTAATAGGAAGAATTTCAATATGAAGGCAAGAGATGTTTAGAAATAGTAACTAGCCAATGTTCAGCTATTCAAATGTAGCTGAAGTCATTTTATGCCTACGACGATGTACTGGGTCTGGCTGGGATGGAGTTTGTTTTCTTCATAGCAGCCTTTATCGGGTCAGATCTGTGACCAAAACAGTCTGGCTAACACACCGGTGCTTTGGCTATTGCTGAGCAGAGCTTGCGAGGCACCAGGGCTGTCTCTCTTTCCTGCCCTGTCCCACCAGCGAGCAGGCTGGGGGTGCACAAGAAGCTGGGAGGGGACACAGCTGGGACAGTGACCCCACTGACCGAAGGGATATTCCATACCAGATGACGTCATGCTCAGCAATAAAAGTTGCGAGAAAGGAGAAAGGGGAGGATGTTCAGAGTCATGCTGCTCGTTTTCCCAACCGTAACCATTTTACATGGCGAAGCCTTGCTTTCCCATAAGCTGCTGAACACCTGCCTGCTGATGGCAGGTACTGAATAGACTCCTTATTTTGCTTCACTTGCACACACAGCTTCTGTTTTACTTACTAAACTGCCTTTATCTCAACCCAAGGGTTGTTCTTGCTTTTGCTGTTCCAATCCTCTCCCCCATCCTGCACAGGAGAGTGAGTGAGCAGCTGGGTGGGGACTTAGCTGTCAGCTGGGCTCAACCCTCCACAAAAGATGACACATGTGACAGCCACTTCCCCAAATCCACACAGAGAAGCAAGCACAGAGAGGCATTACTGGTGGGCACAGGAGGGGAAAAGGGTCTTGCTTCTACACACTATGGACATTCCACATGACCATACTTTGTCCCAAACTCCACATACTAGTGCTTACACCCTTAGTAACACCAGCGCAAACACACATGCATGTCTGCAGGCACTATTTCTAAATAACAGCAGTATAATATTTCAGGCTTTGACAGAAGTGAGGAAATGGGGGGCAATGCAGTGTTTTCAAGGATTTCTTTATTATGCAAGTTTACTACCATCTAAAACCACCAACATTAAAGACCAAGATGGAAACTTTAGCTCGGAAGCTTGTAAGAACGCTCATTTTCAACCACTGATACAAAGACCTGGTCTATACTGCAAGAGGCATATTTAAAAAACACTGCTCAGTATAAAAAAAAGTTAATGGTTCCAAGGATCAAATAAATAATTTACAGTGATATGCCACAAAAAAATTCTGAAAATCCAACAGAGATTTGAGACAGAATGTTGTTCAGAATTTGCAGTCCTATACAGTAAATTTGGAAGTCTCCCATCGTAAGACAGGCATTACAAAATCACTGTCAAAAATTACATTTTACTGCTGGGCTGTTCTGAAGGACTGCTGCTGTCTAAAGTCTTGGAGGAGCAGTCTCTGAGGACTTCCAAAGAACTCGTGATATCCAGACTTTCAGAAGAAGCGGGTCTACACCCTTCTGTAGAACTGATGATATCCAAAGTTTTGGAAGAACGGGCGCTGTAGCCTTTCGTACTGGCATCTCTTACGACTATCTCCTGCGTGGGTGTAAACATTAATGGAACAAAGCCCTCGCTGTCGGCTGTGAGAACAATCCAAGATGAACCTGTGAAGACACATAAATGTCTGTTTATAAGTTTTCCTGTAATTAGGTATGTTTAAGGCATAAAACATATTTCTTCTAAAATTAAAGTTAAATGCTTCTGCATACAGTTTTTCCTAGCAAGAAAAAAAAAAGTATGGGGAGATACAGGTTGTATAATCCCAAAAATAAGGGACAGTTAACAACTATGCGAAACGGCTTTTGACCAATTTTGCCACTAGGAGATGAGACTATAACAAATGCACGCTTTTAATGAGGAGGAGGAATGAAATTCTGAACAGAGTTCATAATCATCCAGACTTGTTTTTCATTAGGTATTCATAAGCTACTTCACAGTGCTTAAGCTGTGCAGATACTGTAAAAAGCATAAATTTATTAAATTAAATGACAAATTAATATAATAAAAACAATTTAGAAACAGCTTCTATTATGTTATTTCAATATAATTAATTCCAATAAATACAAGGAAGAAATACTGTACTATACTGCACAAACCCCATGTCTCTGGTCCACCTGCTATTTGACCTCACATCATCATTAGCATTATTTTTACAATTTGAAATTGTTTACTGAATCTAAAACACTGACTTCTACCAATTCATATAAACCAGAAAATTTTCATACTTGTATCTGTTAAGTTGATGAAGAAATAAAATAGAGCTCATGAGGGGTGAGGGAATTCAGAGAAACATTTCCAGCTGTTTGTAAATTTACATTATGTAACTTCATGTCACAAGTAAGGTCATGAGAAGATTGCAGCTTAAAAGCATGCAACCCTTTAATCTTTTGGCTTAATATCCCATTTGGACCAAACTTTAAAATCAATACAATTCAGGAATTTGAAAATATCATCCCTACTTTGCCCATTTATCTAGTAATAGTTGTAAAATTAATAAAGAAACCTACTGTAACACTGTTTGCTTTTAAAATTTATCTAGCAAGGCTAGTCATATGCATGATGATAACTCATTCCTGGGCAAACAATTCTGTTAAGTTTACATTTTTAAGATAAAAATGAGAAGTTGAAACTAAGGCAGGTAATGGGGACATTTTTCCTGCCAGAAAGAGAAGCTGTTCAAGTCTTATAGCTCAAAATAAAATTCCAGTCTGAAAAATTAAGAGATCAGTATCTACAAAACTGCTCACTGTTATCACTGAGTACATCACACGTTTCTGGGTTGTGCCACAACATTATGAAAACAGTCACCGTGTTTCAATGCAGGTAACCGATCCTGCAATAGGAAAACTACTAAACTAATGTACGATAGTGGTAATGACCTTTTCAAGATTCAATTGCTAATGAATTATCCGACTACAGTTTTATCTAGGTATTGGAATACTAAACACATTCCAACAACTATTTAAAGAAAAATAAAGCTTGCACAGTGGTAAGAACAGCAGCCTTACGGCTTTGGGATAGTTGCTCAGTAATCTGCAAGCCGGCAGACAGCAGACACAGTAGGCAAGTAGCTGGAATATAGTACAGAGAATATCTGTAGTAGTGAGAGATCATACCCCAAAAGTATGTTTCCTACCTTTGCCAAAAGTAAGACACTTAGAACTGACACGTACATAGAATGCATAACAGCAGAGAAGACCACAGCAAAAACTGAAGTGAAATGCGCTGCTAAAATTTATAGAGCTAGTTTTGCGTTTATAAAAAAACTATAGGGTTTCTTAAAGGAGACCGGATGCTGGAATTACAGATTGAAATGTAGAAAACTGTATTCCAAAACCACCAGTCAAGTCTAACCTCCTCATTGCTCAGAATTCTCTATTTAGAATACCTGAAAACATAAACAAAATACTGGGTGACAGCAATTTTCCTGTGTAACTAGCTACTTGATAAGAGGGTATCAATACGTAAAAGTTTGCTCTTTTTTTTTTTTATAATGTAAAGATTCTTCTCGGTAAAAGCCCAGAGAAGAATCTTTATGTGATAAAAGAAATGAGCAAAATTTTATTAATAATCTTTCATTATTTATTGTTTTTTTCCCAGATGGGATTATGCATATTGCTACTGCTCACTGAGAATGTCGCATGTGTTTAAAGTGTTTGTATTATCGGATAATTACAACATACCATGTTGCATTTCTACAAGAGAGAGATTGAATATCTGCTGGACTATATTCAGACGGAGTTTACCACCACAAAGAATAACAGTTCGTCTTTCATCTGAATCACTTCTGGAAAGCTGCTTCTGTAAATTTAAGAAAGAATCATTAGATACCATGATGTATATTAAGAGATGTCAAAATGGCATTAATCAAAACAGGATCACAGACATGCCTTCAACTACACCATTTACAGAAAGTCAAATGCTACATTCACTCAGACCCATTTGCAAGATTTATACTTTAAAGTCTCAGCTCTCAAAGAGACGATCTGTGAGTGATAGCAGCAAGTAGCTGCGCTAATTCTGCACATGTCAGAACAACAGGAGAGGAAATCACACACCGCTGCCGAAGAAACCATGAGCTTCATCCATAGCGCAATCCTGACTCTCATCCTACCACCTGTGAGGGACATTTTCCTGGGGAGTCTGTAAAGCTGCAGGTTTTCCATCCTCCCCCCTCCCTGATCCACAACTTAAGAAGATGTGGCAACTCCTGCCCATGAATGTTTGGGACCAGGAACAGACTAACAAATCACAAGGGCTTGTTTGTCTCACCTCTGACCATCACTACCCCCAGCCTTAAAATCCAAAAAGTGTCTTCAAAGAATATCCCCCACAGGGCAGAGCAAAGCATTTTTAAAATCTGCAAAAAATCAGTTGTTACCAAAACTACAAACTCTGTCTTTGCATAGGATAAAATTCACAAAACCATGTCACTTCCCAGGGAAGCCTTGCTAACATCTCTGGGTCACGAGAAAAATACAATAAAGTAAATTCTGACTCCTTTCCCATGCTGTGGAGGGACCCATCC
The DNA here is from genome assembly GCA_013400755.1 of Pelecanoides urinatrix. Classification (NCBI taxonomy): domain Eukaryota; kingdom Metazoa; phylum Chordata; class Aves; order Procellariiformes; family Procellariidae; genus Pelecanoides; species Pelecanoides urinatrix. The sequence goes on along the minus strand of VZTQ01007649.1, from coordinate 49,749 downwards.
ACCCGCAAGGAGGGCGTATGGTAGAGGGAGGCTGGAGCTGTACACATGCTTTTTGCTCCCTGCACTGATAAACTCTGCCCTCTCAAAGACACTGCTTATTTGGGACATTTTGGGTTTCCTCAACATTTTGTAAAATACAGCTAATAACTTGGGCAGTAGAGAAATGATTGGGGCTCAGCACACGATGTGAGGATCCCTCTTTGCCTGTTAGCGATTTCTGAATCAAATATACTCTGAGTAAAGTTAAAACACAGCATTTTCTGCCAGACTTTCCAATGTCACTTGTAATTCAAAAGTCAAATTCTTTTCTTGCCACAAATCATCAGTGATCAAAATATGGAGGTAAAATTACAGCATTACTTTAATTTGCGAAGCATCCCCACACAAGCGTAGCTAGTCTAGGTCTTGGAACACCAAGACAAGCTGATATGTAACCCAATTTCAAATATATGTAAAAAGAGCGCTGAACATAAAAATGTAACAAAGATTTGTGCTACCTCAAATTAAAGTAGGCATCTAAACAAACACCTCAGATAAACAAGACACCAGACTTGCTAAGGGAAACTTTCACTTTTCAGAGTAATGCCCCATACATAGTTAAGATTTAAGAGCGCTATAAAAATCAGAGTTATTACAATTATTAAATGTTTACAATGGAAACCAGTGAAGAGAGTGAGGGAACATGATCTAGGACCTAAGAGTTCAATGCTACAAAAGTTGATAATAATTTTTTGCAAAAATAAAGCTGAAAAATCAGAGCTTACTGAAAGAAAAACAGCAGTTTAAAATACTTTGAATATTGACTAATCTGAATTGTAGAAGAGACCTAGTAGATTTGTGCCATGTTTTGGTAATCAGGTAACTTACAGTTTCTAGCATGAGATTTGGAAGTGTCTTCTTTCAGTCAAGGAAAGTGTCTTTCACATGAAATTTGATTTTAAATCCATTTTTGAGCTATGTTAATGGAATTATCTATTGTGTCTCAAAGGGTCTCTTTTCCTTCTCAGATGGTGCTCTCAATACTAATTAGCAACATTTCAGTTTCAGAGCCAAAGCATTTTTCTTTTTTTATTTCAGTCTCCATTATTTCAGTTGTTCTCACAGGAAAGCAAGAGATTGATACCAATTCCCATACATGGAAATTTTCACTTGTCTCAATTTCTAAACAGAAAGCTTCAGAAGCTGCCTAGGAAAAACATTACCTTCCTAGAACTTCATATGAGTCTTAATTCTGCAACTGCACTGTCAGGTGTGGGTTCTCTGGAGCCCCACCAGCCTCTGTGCAGAAGGAGAAGGTACGTCTGCCCGGTCAGAGCCAACGAGCTCAGCCCAGCGCGAGGTGGGGACAGGGAGCTGCACATTCCTGAATATTACATCGCTTTAAAAACACTGAAAGCCTGCAGAGTAATGGGACTTGTAACATTAGTCCCACCTACAGGAACAGGATGGAAATCTAATCCTCTTGCCCATTACAGGATAATGGTCTTTTTTTCCCCAGGAATGCTCTGTTTTTACCACTGGTACAGATCACTGTGCGAGAATGAAAGCACTACTACAGCATCTACTGAAATGGCAACAATTCCAGACACATTACTTTAAGTTGGGTTCAAAAAATTATCTGAAATATTTCCCTCATTCTATCTCCCATCACAGAAAACCACAAATACATAGTTTTAAAATAACTGTAAATAGGGACTAAGATGCAATTACAGGAAGAGTAGGGAAGAAGGACAACAAAAAGCAAGCCAGGCTTACGTAAAGCCTAAATAAGTCTAAATAAGACTCCTATCAGATTCACCTGCATGCAGTGAGATCATTCATATGTACCGAATGTGCATGTACTAAACATTCACAGGATGTCATCCTTCCTGCGCATAATCTAACAAGAGTTCGTGTTTTAAATCCGTACAAAGAACATACATCCATTAACAGGTTTTATCATTAAGGCTTCCAATATTAAAATTACCTGACAGGTGATGTTAATAAAAGAGGGTTCCTGAGAAGATGGGTAGACGGGAAGATTTCTCTTCCCAGATTTTAGCAGCTCAGTTAATTCAGAGAGATGATGCTGTAATTCTGTGAAGTTACCAGACAGTTTTTCTACATTTTTCGAAAAGTAACTTGCCTCCTTTTCACTTAATAGGTTATTCTTGTAAGAATTCGGTATTTTGGAAGCTGCATCTGCCTGCCTTTTTGGAGATGTTGGCTTGTTAGAAAACGCCAGCGATGTGGCAGACAGCGCCACAGTCCGATTAACTGGTTCGGCATCAAGAGACTCAACAGCTGGAGGAAAATTCATGGAAATCTTTTTATCTTTGAGGTCACTCATGTTCAACAACAAGCTTTGTTCATAAACAGGACTCTTAATTTCTTCAATGAGTTTCCTTCTGCTGGCAGGGGACTGAATGGCAGCACGATCTGGTATCAGGAGTCCACGGCTGAGAGGGTGAACATCTGTAGAGAGATCATGAGGTATGTTTGAAAGGTTCAAATTGGAGCTCCCATTAACTGATGCAGATTTGGAAGGACCCATTTCAAATATTAGTTCCTTAATCATCAATCGGATCATATATTTGTCTGACCTTGAAGAGGGAAGAAATGCAGGGTCAGTGAATTTTTGTCGTCCAACCAGTATCAGTAACAATTTATTGGTCAAGAAGCACAAACCCTTTGGTTTCTCATTTTTCTCTAGCTGAATTTGTTGAATATTGGGTAAATTGGATGAAGTCAGTGAATAGACTAAAATAATGTTACAAGTATTGGAGGCAACTGATACAGTTTGAGTTTTGGGGTCAAAAGCCATGATATCAGGAACCAGAATGCCTGGGATGCTAACTTTTTTGGTAGAGGTAACCTTTCTTTCAAAAGTCACCAAGATGAGATGTGAAGAATCTTGGCCACTTCCCGTTAGGTAGTCCTTGGGCCTCAGATGAAGAAGAGGGCTGGAATCAGCACCCTGCTTGCTAGAAAGTATGTGAGTTAGATCCACAGGAGATGTAACTACAGACAAGGGCTTCTCAGAGTCCAGTGATTTTTTCCCCCCATCCATGGAATACTCTTCCTCACCGCATAAGCTGGACTGCGAGGGGATGGACTCTGATTCAATGCTCGCTGGAACTTCAAATGCAACACCAGCATTTAAGCCACAGATCTTGTCTAGAGGAAGCTCGGTGGCAACAGCAACTTGGAAATTCAGAGTAGCTTCCACAGCACAGATGTAGCCTCCCACATCAAAGATTGGGCAAAAAGAACAAGCATTCAGTGTTTTCTGAGCATCATCCCAAATATAAGAATGAAGGGCACTGCCTACTCCCACTACTAAGCGATTGCCTTCCTTCGTCCAACAAGCGCAGTGGATGAGACCGCTGCCTTTAATATCTGCTTTGATTCTTGAGTTGTTGAGATGAACAGAGTGCAAGACGGAGGCATCCCGTGTAGTCAGCACAGCCAAGATCTCCTTCTTTGGATGCCACACGCAGCCTTGGGGGAGCACTGGAAATGGCTCGCTGATGTCGCATATCTGAGAAACTAAGAGCTTATTTCTTTCTGTAACATTAAAACAGAGCTGCCAAATGGTGATATGCTTTTTATGTTGAACAGCCAGCAGAGCTGGGGCATCAGGGGGACATGGGCCCCAGTAGAGTCCATGGACATGTTCAAACTGACCGACAACACTCGAGTCACCAAATTTTGGTTCTCCATTATGAAGGTGTAAAGAAGTTAGTATCACCTGTTTCCCATCTGTCCAGGCAATACCATGCACAGGGTGAATTGCTTGGTGTAAGGCATTAAGGCCAGTTCTCAGAAGCTTCGCCTTTCCTAGCTCCATGATTTTTAATGTGAGACATCTGAACAAATTAGAATGAAAAGAAAAAAAAATATTATTGTAGAGGATAGAGGACAATACCTGTACAATTACTTAGCTTATGACCCTGCCAATGCTGGACTCTTCCTTCCAGTGAAGTCAATATACTCATAATGTTTATCTATGCTTCATCCCCAACTCTAGAATTTTTTGTTTATGATGCTTCCACAATGAAACGCAATTTTAAGAGAAAGAAACTTTGCTGTTTACATACGCTTAGTCTGCTGCATTTTCATCACAAGAACAGTCCTTTCATTCTAACCGACAGGTTGCTGCTTCTCAGAATATTTTCTAATTACTTCAGCATTAAAAATTTTCAAAATACCGCCTCTAACTCTCAGTTTCATGGACCATATGTGGTCCGATAAAGTAATCCCTTACAAGCATAACCAAGCATTAATGTATTATCTACAAAGCTGATCCTGCATTAAGTGGGTGAGAACGAGGCATTTGTATGGTTATTCCAGAAAGCTCTCTAAAAAAGCAAATGAAATTTTGAAAAAAGTTAGGATCAAAGCAGATTTTTCTGAGGAAATGAATGAGAAAAGAATTTCAAAGAACTTAGAACACAGGAGGGAGGCAGACCCATCTACCTCAGGCACGAGCCATACTATGATAGCATATGAATGACTCACAATCTTCAATATCCTCTAATGCAGTATTTTTTTTTTTCTCTTTTCCTAAGTGATTCAGCACCTTTTTGTCAAAGTTTGCAAACCACCTTGTAGCTGAGTACTGTTTGTTGAGTAGAAGGGATGAAAGCAGCAGGAAGCTTACTATGCCTGCAGATTGGTACTTCCACACACCTTAATATCCATACAAAAATATGCATTCATTTTTACGCCCTTTTTTTTTTTTAAATATCTGCAGTAATTCTGAGGACATTTTTATCATTTGGATATTGCTTTAGGAATACTTATTTTCATAGTGTCCTGCAAAGTAGAAATTACTATTTTATAGGTAGGAAATAAAACCACAGAAAACCTTCATTCCATTATTTTTGAGAAATGGGTTACATGGTTTGCCTGATGTCTCAAGAGAAGCCTTTTCAGTTCTCTCAACACATAACAGCTTCAAGAGGGAGAATGGAAACTGCCAGCAATTATTATTCTCCATAACCTGTAACCAGGTGTCTGGCACATCCAGAAGCCATATGCAAGGCACCAAAACTTCAGAAGGGTTCAGGATTTTACACACATTTTTAGTTTTTGAGCTGTGAGCAATCCCTACTCTGTGCACAGAAGTCAATTTAAAGAAATCGATGGTTTCCTCACTTAAGATTCTCTGTAGGATTTGGCTCAGCTGCAAAGCCATGGCACAGAATGAGTTGCAGCTTTAGTAGGAAACATGAAAAACAAGAAGAAAGTGTTTGACAAAGTCAAACTGTCAAACTGGAAGGGTTCATCACAATACGCAGGGCCTGGCACTACTATTTTAATTAACTATTTGTGGATGACCCCAAACTTGGAGGAAGGGGATTGGAAGATCAGATTTCAGAGACTAAAATTAGATAGAAAAAGTTATGTTATGATGATCAAGATAACTTCTTCTCAAACTAATAACAAGTGCAAAATAATATACTCAGTAAAGAAAAAAACCCAAACATGTATACCAAACATGGATACCCTGGGTAGCAGTATAGCAAAAAAGGATCTGGCTTACAGTGGATCACAAATTGAATACTTCAGTAATGTGAGAATGTTGCCAAATAAGACAGTATCATTCTGGACTGTTTTCAAGAGGGATCCCATACACAAGGGAGATAATCACCCCACTTCCTCAGAGCTAACAGTATCTCCACTGAAGTACTGCACCTAGTTATGAATTTAACAGTCCAAGGATGACGGAAATGCTTAACAGAGCTCAGGGACCAGAGAAACATGAGTGGGTTCACCCAGTTTGGAAAAGATCGTGAGTGGAAACTTGCAAACACCCACCAGTCTGCTGAGAAGAGAACACTGATCAATTGTTCTCCAGGTCTACTCTGGATAGTGCAAGATAATTGTCAGCTTGGCTTCAACAAAGGAGATTTGGGTAAGCTATTAAGGAAAAATTCTAACTATAAATAATAGCTAAGCATTGAAGCAGGTTACCTTAGAAAGGGGGAGAAGGCACTCCATGAATTTAATAATCTGTAAGAGCCAATTACGTAAATGTCTGTCGGGGATAAGTTTAAGCAGTGGATCCTGCCTCACGGCAAGAGAGCACTCGAGATACTTCCCGATCAACTTCACCACCTACCCGGCTCTCCTCTAACCCCCGGTATAACCCACCTCAACCTCGTTAAGCAACCACCGCTTGTAGGAAAATCGAAACGTTAGTTGTTTATTCTTTAGCGCTCTGGACCGCAGGTACACTGCTGGGCAATACTTACCAATGGAAGGGAGACGACAACGTGCCTCACAAGGCATGCGAAGCCTCTGGGGCCATCCAGGTGGCTTCCTGTGACACAAGGGACGCCTGACGCTATCCCCAGCGGATCTGGAACAGCAAAAGCAGCGAAACACCCACTGGCCATCGTGCTCCAGCCGCCTCCTGCCCAAACCCCTCTCACCCGGCCCACCGCCGCTTCCACAGCGCTCGGGGCATCGAGGCGTGCTGCTCCCGGCGAGGCTCCCGCCAACCGCCTCCCGGCCGGTGGGCAGCCCCCTCTGCAGCCGCCCCGGGCCTCGCCTCACGCCCTGGCACCCTCTCCGGCCCGGCAAAGGCCGAGGTCCCCTGGGGCAGGTGTCACGCTACTGCCACCGCCGCGCGGGCAGGCCGGGATGCTCGGTGAAACACGGCGCCCGGGCCCCGCCGCCCTGGGCAGCCATGGCAGGGGACAAGAGAGTGCGCCCCAACCCGCCCGCCCGCGCCGCTTCCCCCGCGCCGCTACCCGCCCGCACCGGCGACCCGCCGCTCCCTGCGCGGGCCCGTCCGCACCGATATTCCCCACCTCCCCCAGCGGACTGCCCGCTCCTTCTCCTCTCCTCCCCGCCACTGCCAGCAGCCTCACCCGCCCGGCGGCTCAGCCCGGCTCCGATGAGGCAGTCCCCGCGGCCGTGCAGCGGAGCGCGGCCCTCGGCTGTAGCCGGCACCTCCCGCTCCCGGTCCCGGGCCGGCCCCGCCTCCCCGCCCGACCCTGCCCAGCCGCACACCGCCTGGCCGCGGGGGGCGGGCAGCGGCGTTCCCCTTCGACGCTTAGCAGCGGCGCTCCAGCCGGGCACGACTGAGCTCTATGACCCAGCAGGCGGTGCCTAGAAGGGGCGGGCTCTAGAACTACAGCTCCCAGGAGGCAATGGGGCGGGGCGGTGACGTGCGCTTCCGTGCGCGCGCGCGCTCCCTGCCGCTTTCCCCCAGCCGTTCCGTCGGGTGGCGCGAGCGGTCTCCTCAGGGCGCCTCAACGGTCGTCGCTGCTGAGGGGGCCGCGGGTGACAGGGAGACAGGGACTCGTCCCCTCCATCGCTTCTGGGGGGGTCACCGTTCTCTGTGACGTGTCCGACCCACGCCCCCTGGCGTGGCCGCAGCCGTGTGGCTCTCGGTGAGGCCTGGGAAGGGACGGAAGGAGAGAGGAGACGCGTCAGGCGGGAGGACGTTGAGTCCCCTGTGTGGAGTACCCCATGGCGGGAGGCGGGCTGGTGATTCAGACATCAGCAGTGTGACTGGCCTGGCCTTGCTGCCAGGGGTCAGTTCACCCCCCCCCGGGGTCAGGGGGGTGCTAAGACAGATAGCTCCTACCACCCGGCAGGTATTACACTGGTCTGAAAGTGAAGCCTGCAAGTGTGAAGAGTTATTTGGATCCTTCTGCACAAGATAAAGATGCAAAATGAGTTTTGTGCCTGCTTTGTTTTGTGTTTGGGGTTGTTTTTTTTTTCCCCTTGGGAGGTCACATTTGAGCAAAGAAAGCATATGGATATAGTACAGAACTACTCCCATACAACTTCTTTGGTCCTGATTTATTGCATCGGGCATAACTGCTTCTAAGTCTCTGAGGCCCTTTTAAAGTTAATTATATTGCAAGACTGTGCCACTTTGTCACTACTTAGTCCTGTGGAGCAATCTGATCATCGTACGGTTTTTGAAACCCATACTTTTGATAGGATGTTGAAACACTGGAAAAGGTGCCTTAAAGAGCTGCCAAAAGTGTGAAAAAAATGCTTGAAATGGTTGCAAGGCCAAAAATGTAAGTAGCTCAAACTTACCAAAAGGAGAACACTAGGTGGTGACTTGGCTATATTGCATGAGTGCCTTTACAGGGGAAAAAAAATCAGAACTAAAGAGTTCTTTTAAGTTAGTGAAGGAAGGTTTAACAAAAGCCATGGATGAATTCAAATATCTAAGATACAGCTGTGAGTTTGATTGACCACTGGAACAAACTACCAACAGAGCAGATCCTCTACATGCATCTTCAAGTTAAAACTTGGTGACTTTCAGGGACATATTATTTAAACGCAGATTTTACCTCAGCCACAGACGAATTTCTGAGCTCAATAAATGGATTTTAGCTTAAATTCAATGGCCTGTGGTGCGCTATAGGTGAGGATGTCTATGTATCTGTGGGATGCAAGGTAAAATTCCATGTACTGTCTCTATCCAAAAAAGCTCAATATAATTTGACTGTTTTATACCTGACAGGGCACCTGCAAGATGCTGAAAGATAGGTTGATGTGTTTGAGAAGACTGCAAGGAGTAAGAACTCTTACGTGATTGTACTGGAAAAGGTTTGTGGAAGAGAAATTCCTCCCATTCAAATTGAAAGAAGTTAGTTTCCAGGTTCCTTTGGAGGCTTGTTCAGCAAAGGAGAAGTGGCCATGGGACAGAGGCAGGGATGGCTAGAAGTGGAGAATAGGATTTGTTTGAACTGTTGTATTTTTGAAATGAGAGAGAGTCTTTCTGCCAGCTTCAGGCACTTGATGCTGTGAGTTGCAGTAAATAAATAAATAACAGATTTGAGATTATATATTTCCAATGTTACATTTTTAGTTTAGAAAGATAAGCAGTGGACCCAAATGCCAGCTTGTTCTGGTTTTGGCTGGGATAGAGTTAATTTTCTTCACAGTAGCTAGTGTGGGGCTATGTTTTGCATTTGTGATAATACAGGGATGTGATAATACAGTCTTGATAATACAGGGATTTTTTCATTACTGCTGAGCAGTGCTTACACAGAGTCAAGGCCTTTTCTGCTCCTCACCCCACCCCACCAGTGAGCAGGCTGGGGGGGCACAAGGAGTTGGGAGGGGACACAGCGGGGACAGCTGACCCCAACTGACCACAGGGCTATTCCATGCCATATGACGTCATGCTCAGCATGTAAAGCTGGGGGAAGAAGAAGGAAGGGGGGGATGTTCGGACTGATGGCATTTGTCTTCCCGAGTAACCGTTAGGCATGATGGAGCCCTGCTTTCCTGGGGATGGCTGAACACCTGCCTGCCGATGGGAAGGAGTGAATGAATTCCTTGTTTTGCTTTGCTTGTGTGCGTGGCTTTTCCTTTCCCTGTTAAACTGTCTTTATCTTAACCCACGGGTTTTCTTGCTTTTACTCTTCTGATTCTCTCCCCCATCCCACTGGGGGTGAGTGAGCAAGCAGCTGTGTGGGGCTTAAATGCTGGCTGGGGTTAAATCACAACACAGCTTTTCTGTGTTGCTGCACAAATACACTCACTCAGGTGCATGAGAATTTATCAGAAAATGAACTAACACAGTTTTGGTTTCTCCTCTCTATTTTCCTTTTTCTCTGTCATTAACAACAGACAAGGTATGATTGTAGAGAGAACAATGCAAAACTGAAAAGAAAATCTGAAAAATTTCCTGTAGAAATCTACTCTTATGTTCACAATATATGTTAATATGCTCTCAGGGGTAGGGCCTTAGTATATTACATCTCTCAGAGAGGTGAGCAGAGGTGAGCCCTGCTTGAGAGATGGCAATGACGATCATTTCATTTGCTCTTGTTCTTTTAGCTCTGGAAAGTACACACTTAGCACAGTTATAAGAACAGAACAGGACTAGGAATTTCTGCTTTCTTGCCTGCGCCTGTGTCGCACCTGGTGGGTTGGTAAGGGTTGTTTTCTGGTTTTCCAGTTCAACTCCCTTCTCCTTACAGGATTGCATATGCTTGAACACTCAACGCTGTATTACATCAGTTATTGGCATAGAAGGTGCCTGGGGTGCTTGATCCTGTGCATCGCAGAGGGTATGACGGAGCCTGTGCTTTCAATCTCGTTCTCCCTATAGATAACAAATAAGAGTGACTGAAAAATACACTTCCTAAAGCACTAATGGTATGCCCTGTGATTTTTTTAGATTGATGGTGATGTGGTTTGAAAGTGCTGTCAAGCCATCTATAAATAAGAAAACATTTGGGGATGTGTTTCAGCAGAGAGGCTGGCTGTGTAGCGTTTTTACTCAGTGCCTGTGAACCTGAGCCACTAGGAGACTTTACTAGACAGTAACAGTTTGCTGAGTATGATTTTATTCCTGTAATCTCACAAAGAATGTTATTTAACGGTAATGATTTCACATTTTTCTCTTTTCGCATAAACTTAAATTGACCATCCATGTTAGTATACAGAAATAAACATTTAAAAATTGTTTTATCAGGTGGAGTGACCACAATTTAAGATGCTTTAGAAGATATTTTCACATTAAATGTTTATTTTTGTTTTCTATGCCTGTAATTATACAAGTAAGTATTTTTAAAGACTTTTATTTTCATCATGTAAATTCTCTTATGTGTATAAATGCTGATTGAGTTCTACAAATGAACCAAAAATATTACCAAAACTTGTTATTTGCAAATCTGTAAAATATGGTCAGTTGTATAATATTTTGATTGAAATGGAATTGTCTCAGCCTACCAGAGTGCCAGGATGGTGTGTAGGTAGTTATTATTACACCTAGGTGTTTATTTCCATGCCCAACAGTGTGTATCTTACTTGCGTAACCACAGGCTGGTTATTTTGCGATGTAGAACAGCATGAAAATTTGCTGTAGGCTACTTGGCCAGCAGCCACTAGCCGTGGCTAGTCACACAGCCACGATGTGCATAGTGGCAGTGGTTATTTTGCAGTAGCTGTAATGCAAATAAACATCTCTCGTTTTCTTTCTTTTTTTTTCCCAGACTTTTCAAGCTGTTTACTGCTGATATATACGATGCGTGTGTTACTTCAGGGATTTAAATGATGCAGAACCCCTTAGGAGATGCATACAAGGTAGAAAGTGGGGCAATGAAATTATGCAAGGAAAAGTGTTTAAAAAGCTGAAATTACAGAAATCGTTTCCTATGGTCATGCTCATTTAAAGCACACATTTTGTCTTTTAAAAATATGTGCTTACACTGAGTCAGGCTTATCCTTAAACACTGAACAGTCCCACAAATCTGTTCTCAGTCCCTGCACTGAGAACACATTTGCGTTCTCATAACTTAATTTGTTGTGTCATTTGGGCGTCTGCTTTTCAAATTAGTTTGAAACACAACATTAATAACAATATAGGGCAGTCTGAGAAAGAAGAGTTATGAATACCTGTGAGAGGGAAAGAATGGCAGGGAAAGAAGGTGAAATGGATGTGGTGGGGAGAGTTATTATTTATGCACTCGGTAGATTTTTTTCTTTGCTCTTATTGAATATGTACACATTCAAAGAACATAATCTTATAAGGGAAAAGAATAATTTGAAGATGCTTTCTGTTAACTTCTTAAGCATCATTTTAAAAAAAATATATTTAATCCAGGTTATGGATACTACTGAATGAGCAAGTTGGTCTCATCATCATATTTCTTAATGGGAAAACTTAATGAGGCACTGTCATGTAATTTAGACCCCTAAAATATGATGTGGTAAAGCCTAAGATCAGTAGCTAAAAGGTACAGATGTTTTATCTGCTTTTTGTTATTAGATTAAAAATGTTTCTTCTTGATTTTGGGAGGTGATTAGTAATAAAGATAATACAAGATGAGCAATTTTGCAGAAAATTACCTCGACCCCTGTCAATATCATGCTGTTACAAGAAGGGAGACATCGCTGTGGGATGTGTGAACAGCATCATTGTGTGTGAGACACACGAGTATCTTGTCTGTTCTACTTGGCTGAGTAAAGCCAGAAGGGGTCACAGTGTTTCCATAGTGTAGGCAAAGCTGGGTTTTGTGCTCTATATGCAAGGTCTTGCAAGGGGTCAGTGAAAATTTTGGCGATTAGGACAGTGACAAAGTGAGTGGGAATTACTGCTTTTCTCTGCAGCAGTAGCTACCACACCTCATCTCCTAAGGCAGCTACCGCTGCATGTCTCCTGAAGCCTGCCTTAGCAGGTTGGACTTCAGCAGGTCCAACACTTTGCTGGTTGTTGTAGAGACAAAGGAGATGCAGGCTGTTGTCTAAATTCGTTTTCAAACAGCTGATTGTTATCTACACTGGGAAGAAGGCATGGGCGATGTAGAAAACTCATACAGGAATGTTTTGTCACCCCCTGCAGTTGTTCACGCTGTGACAGCCTACTTGTTCTGTATGTAAAAACCTGCACCGGTGCTTTTTCTATGTCCAAAACAGGCCTTCAACTAAATTCTACTAACTGCTGCAGTTTAAGAGAGATACTGAATGTCAGCATAGGACAGAATGACAAGAGGTCCAGGGTGGATGTCTATGAGAGAAACTGAAGGAGTGGTATTGCTTAGAGAAAAGACAACTAAAGGGAGATGTAATGGACATAACAGTTTTCAACTATTTAACAGACAATTGCAAAAGACAAAGGACATAAACCGTGAATAGTCAAAATCATTGCTTTGGGGCAGGAAAATGGACCTTCCAGTTCACTAGCATAAAGCTCTATGTCAAACTAATGTACTTGCACTGCTGTGAAAGTGCTAGGAAGTAAAAATTAGGCTCCTGACTAGTCACACAGTTTGTTGTATACCATAAATAACATGCAAAACCAAAATAACTTCATGTATATTAAAAATGAGATAGCCTTTTGAGAGTCTTTCCATTTTAAAATTCATTTGGGTAAAACAATTATATTGTAAGTAAGGATTTTTCATATGACAGTGTGCCTTTGGAACAAACTTTCCAAGGACATTTTCAGGCATAGCTCTACAGAACAAACAGTATCTTCTTTTAAATTACACATCCTTGTAACTGTGGTTAGTCCAGAGCCAAGCTAATATATAAATCACATCCTTACAGATATTTAACAATATAATGCATGTGAGATTGTTCAAATCTTAGTCTTTCTAGTAGGCACCTGGAGTTCCCTTTCACTTGTGCCACCATATATAAACACCTTTTCTTCTTCTTCTCTATAAATCTTGCTGTGAGAACCCTTTTTTGTGGCAGTAAACAGTTCAGTCCTACATACTTCTATCTCCTATTGCATTTTCTATTTCCGTTTTATGTAACTAATCTGCAAAAGCACTACTTTCATCTTTTCTACTTCTTAGGTTAATCCTGCATTTCAGACACACTGTTACCAGGCAGTTTTCTTCTGTGCTATTAACAGGTACAAGTGTTTTGAGGTAACACTCTATCAATGAAGATCAGCGTAGCTACATTTTGTGTCGATAACAATATGATTGATATCTAAATAAAATGCTAATAAGGGAAGGTAGGCATGGAAATGGAGATGACAACTTGTATACAAGTTACATGAGCATAAGAATATTTACAAATGGAAATTGTGACTTGTTTGAAGTTCAAGGGAAATTTTGTCAGTAATTTGCAGGGGAACCAGTATTTTTACATACTTTTTTGACTTACTTAACTTATTTTTAGGTGAACTAAGTTTCTGAGGGAAGAATAACAAGGGAAATAATTAGCATGATAGTTACAAATCAAATAGTGACTAGTCCGTTAGTTGTTGGTTATGCTATCTGTGGTAGGTAAAATGTAAAAAAATGCAATTTGCAATTAGCCTTATTGTAAAATGCACTGAAGTGTTAAAATTAAAAATGAATTTATTGATAATTACAGAGAGACAGAATTCACTGATAGATAAAAGGTATGAGATATGAGAGCAACGGGCATGTTAGTAATTCATTGGTGTGACTTAAGAATCATGATGCCTTCTCCACTATGCTGGCACCACTGTGCAGCTGAGCTGTAGGTTGAATTGAGAAACTGATCCACTTTAAAAGTGTTTTGGTAGGTCTTTTTAGCCATATAAATTTTTGGGTCCGTACATTTCCATCCAGCAACTGCAGGATGAATGGGTCCATTGGAGAATGAGGCCTTTCACCAGTACCGCTTTGGAAAACTTCACCTCAGTGTCCTACAGCTAAATTTCAGTTAGGACACTAGAGCTTTTCTTACATGGCAAAAGTTTATTTTTTGGTTGCTGAAATTAGTGCATTATTGTGAATTTTTTACTGATTTTTAAAATAGTGTTCGTGGACTGTTTCTTTGTTTTACTTTACAGCCTTTTATATTTTTGAAATGTATTGAGTATGTTTGATTTGAAGGAAATGACTGTTGCCTCTAAAGTGAGCTATTGGTTTGCATTTGTCTGGAGTTTTGGTTCATTTTTGTCTGTATTACACTGTGATGTTTAGATGTACTGCTCTCCTGGCTGCGTACTGCCTTGTCTGTTAAGATATCATGGTGCCTGCTGACAAGCGGATGGATCCTTGCCAAAGCACAGAGGTTGTCAAGCACTAATGGTTTTAACTGGCAAGTCTGCAAATGTCACTTCCTGTGCCAGTGTCTTTCTGCACCAGTACTGAACTTTGGCACCACATGCCTCCAAACATTTGATCACACCTGGCTGTTCACATATATGTGTCAAATAATAGCAGAGGAGAGGGAAGCATGAAGTTCAAGGACAGTATTGGCTCTCTGCAAGCAGTGGCTGAATTTTACTGAGCACTTTGGAAACTCATGTGAGAGGTACCCAGATGTCATTAGCTGGGAGATAATGGCAGTCCTCTACTTGTCCATTAGATAATAGCCCAGCAGGGAAGTACTGAATCTCAGCAAAGTGAGTTTGCATTTAACATAAAGATTGTAAAATTGCCTCAGTCAGTTAGAAAAATGAAGCCATAATATTGACTGATTTAACATATATATAAATATATAAAATTACTATTAACATATAAAGCATTAATAAATAAGTTAATTTCTGTTGTGTGGGACAATGGAAAATAAATTCATACGTTCAGGTGTGAAATTGCATAACCCCTGGGATTTACCTCGCCTGATTTCACATGCTTAAAAGTTAGGTCAGATGAGTCCAGGTCTAAAGGACCGAATGGTTTCATAATTGCAATCTGGTACTATACGTTGTTTTTTTTAAGAACAAGTTAGATAAACATCTGTCAGGAGTTACTTAAGAATAATTAGCCCTATCTTGGGTTAGAGAGAAGGACTCTTCAGCTACATATTGGACAGCTAAAACAGTCCATTGTTTGTGGTTTTCTGCTAAGATAGGAAAGCCTGAAAGTAAAAATATGTTCATTGTCCAAGCTGAGAAAACATAGATAAAAAAGAGCATCAGGGGAAAGGAAGTTAGGATTGATGATACTATTTATACTTATACTATTTCAATGGTTGAAAATATATTAAAGGAAATTGATACTTTAGATTTTTCTAAAGTATAGATATATAGTATAGATAATACTATGCTGAAGTAGTAGAGGAAAAAAGGGAAGAACTAATTGAGGGTCATGAGGGCCTACTTTATACACTTCTTACAGTGATCTCGCACTTTTTAGCTATTATGAAGAATATCAAAGTAATATTTCATTGTGCAAAATCAGCATCATAGATTGGCCAGCAGAATTTCAGCTAACTTTGATTTTGTTGCATTTAATTTTTATATTGTTTTCTTATTGTTGTCACAAAATTGTTTTCAAAATTAAAAAAGAAGAAGCCTATGTGGCATATAGAACTTCTGTTGTTAGCATTTTCTCAAGAAGTGGGTCAATACAAGAAACCATGAAGAGTAAAGCAGACTGCTGCATGCTTAGCAGCAAAGTTATGGAAAATGTAAGGTAAGTTTTAACTTTGAAGCAGATTGTACTTTTAAGTAAAGATGTACCAACTCCTAAAAATAGACTAGGATGCATATAAATGTGCTGGATAAGGATGCAGAGTAATTAAAATGGAAATTTAGACTTTCTGGTATGTTGTTTATTCCCCACAGGGGAAATGTTTTGGAGGAGCTGGTACACCATTTAGTCTTCTGAGTGCCACTGGTGTGGCATACTGAGGGTAGTCATTCTGCTTTGACTTCTAATTTAAGCTCCTACTCTTCCTAGCTTTCCTCTGATTTAATTACAGAAGACAGACTCCCCTACTGGGTGACTCTGAACAGGAACCTAGCACCAGTAGTCTCATTATTCTTCCAGAGGAGCCTGTCCTTTCTGCTGGTGAAATAAGGAGCCTAAAAGAGGGGGTTAGTGCCTTCATAGTTTAGATTGGACATTAGGAAAAATTTCTTTACTGGAAGAGTGGTCAGGCCTTGGAACAGGCTGCCCAGGGAAGTGGTGGAGTCCCCATCCCTGGAAGTATTTAAAAGACGTGTAGGTGAGGTGCTTAGGGACATGGTTTAGTGGGCATGGGGGTGTTGGGTTGATGGTTGGACTCAATGATCTTAGAGGTCTTTTCCAACCTTAATGATTCTATGATTCTGTGATTCATGAAATTTAGGTGATCTGAACAACTCCCCTTTTTCTAAGCTGATCGATTTTGGCCCTATAAAGTATCACTTCTGGAGGACGGTGAATGCTTCTCAATCTATGCTTTTCTCCTTTTCACAGCCTACTGTCTGCTCAACTCATTTAGTACAAACTCTTTCTATCTTTCTACATGCCTTTATCACTGTTTGTGCAAAAATCTTCTGTACAGCTTGTGCTTAATAGAACAGTCGTCTTATATCTCTCTACTTCACTGATTCTCCATCTGTTCTCCATCCAAACCAAAGCTGAAAATTTATCCTCTGCTTTGCATAAATCTCTTCAGCACTTCTTCCAGTGCTTTTATTACTTTCAATTTTAACTTTACAGCCCTGTGATAGACACTATGTAAGATCTGCGTGGCACTGCACTCCTGAATCATTACCTGAAAACACGTATTTCTTCATTCAATTGTTGTCCATTTTTAAGTGCATGTATATGATGTAAACACATAATAGTTGTCCTCATTAAGCATCACAGAACAAATTTTTTTAATTTTACAGCCAGTTATTGCCTGAAACTAATTGTTTTGTCATCTAAAAGTTTATTTGCCTCTTTTTATCTCCACCAAACCAAACAGAACGGAACCAAACCAAACAAAACTTTGATAGCCATTCAAAGAAGCTCCCTTCACTCCTGATCTTCTCAACATTCAGATTGTTTTATAGAAGAGTAATAAATGAAAAATTAAAATGGTAGTGTGATAGACTGACAATGAAATGTCTAGTGATAATTAAAAGTTCTGAGGCATCTTTGATGCCTAGATAATCACTGATCTTTGCTATTAACTAGATTTTCACCTCAGAATGCCCCTTTTGGCTGTTGCAACAGCACTAAGGCATGAAGATGACGAAAGGTAGAACACGAGTATTTCTCTAGCAATAGGGAAGTCCTTATGAATAATGTATATAATGAACTCAAAGAAACTATACAGTACAAACAGAAGTGTCTTGGTGTGTTATCAACCCTTTTTTCCTCAAGTTCATATGTTTAGAGAGCAGGACTGTTCCATGTAACATATTTTTTGTATTTCATCAGCCTCATTTTAAGTGGGCCGAACTATTGGACTACCATCTGTAGAAAATATTTGTGAGAAAAATTTCCTTTCAGTTCTTCCTTTAGTTGAGCATAAGTAGTCCTCTAAGATATATCCTCCCATCATTCTAGTTAGTTATTAAGTTTTATTTTACTTGGCCATAGCGTAAGTATTGTAAATACCAGATACTGTTGTGAGACACAAGGATGTTGTTCAAGTCTATTTTTAGGATTAGAAACATCTGCTGCTTTGAAATGTGCTATGTCATTTAGAAATCTGATAATATCTTCCCTCACCATACTAAGTCTGTTACTTATTTGATTTCAATGATTTGTGCTGATTTCAGTGAAGGAAAGCATGACTTAAACCAAATTTTTAAAGCAAAAAATACAAATACCTTTTTGAACAGAATTTTAATGCAAAGTAGCAGGCAATCCAATTAACCAAATAACGGTAAAGTAATAGATGTGTTTAATAGTTAAAAGGTCGGATTTATTTTGTTTTGTGTTTTTTTTTTTTTTACAAACAGGAATGCCCCTTGAGGCTGCTTAAAAAGATCTTTGCGAACAAGGTAGTACAAATATACCCAGCTACATTACATACCTGTGGTTGTAGGCAATTTAGAATGATGATTCCTTTGTCTCTGGGAGGATACTTGCATGGGAAGGACATTTTTTAATTCAATTAATTGAAACTGTTTCCTTATTTCAGGAACTGAAATTGTTCCTCATGAGATTTCTGGCTGCATCACTGGAATGGTGCTAATGCCAAACCTGCAAACCCATTAAGTGCCTTCAGACCATAGGTCTACCTTCTCGATCCAGCCTTGGTATGGAGTGAAGTATTGTAACTGGATTTTAGCATATCTGTGCCCTATAAACAGGCTTGCCAGGCAAGGGAAAAAAGACTCTCCAGGAGTATTAAAAAGACCCAAAATGCACAGTATGAAAAATAAGTCTTAACAATAGCTTAAATAAGTCTCATCCCTTTTATGTTTCCTTGAATGTACAGGGTGAAGCAGACATGCCTTTTTATGGTTTCTGCTGGGGCCTGTTCAGCAGTACAAAATGCTAGGCCTCATACACTTTACCCATCTCTTTGTATTTAGAGGAAGAAAAGTTAGGGAGTTCATTCAGTTCTTCCCTTCTGCCTGTTTCTGTCACCATAATCGTGATAGTTTAATTTTCGTGAATCTTCTGCCTGCTTCTCAGGTGTATCTGTATTGCCTCTTTTCTCCGAAGGTGAGGTTCATCTGACTAAA
Organism: Pelecanoides urinatrix; assembly: GCA_013400755.1. Classification (NCBI taxonomy): domain Eukaryota; kingdom Metazoa; phylum Chordata; class Aves; order Procellariiformes; family Procellariidae; genus Pelecanoides; species Pelecanoides urinatrix. The sequence goes on along the minus strand of VZTQ01007649.1, from coordinate 30,950 downwards.
TGTAAATGTTTGTATTTAAACTAGTCACTCTAGCTTGCTTTTGCAGTCAGTGGACAAGAATAGGCACTTATTTACTTACTTAATAGGGATGGTTCACCACGATCAGTTTTAGAAACCTATGTTAGGGCATGAGTAATCTGCTGTAGAAGTGCTTTTCTTTTTTTGACTGATCATACAGGAGTCTAGATGACAAGTTCAGTGTAGACACCAGCATTCAGCCAAATGAAATTTACGTTCAATGTCTTTAATCCTTAATTTACCTTGCAAGGCTTTTTCTTTCTCTTCTGTGTGCATATATAAATCTACATACTGTGTAAGACACTGACAGGAGGCAGTGATGCCGCCTTTTTAGTAATTGAACATTTTCATATAAAAATTAAGCATTTCTGAAAACGTTTCAGGTTTCCATGGGATCCAACTGGAACAGCAAAGAGAGCCTGAAGCAGTTTTCTTTTTTTTTTCCCCTTCCCAGTTTTCCTTAATGAATATAAATGCTCTTTAGTTGCATTTTCTTCAGCTTTTGTTTGGACTGTATTAGCTAGATTTGTTGTTACCCCATGATTTTTAGCATAGTATTGTTTCTCCAAGAACATCCTGACCACAATTAAAGTAGAGGCTAGTCTCTCTGCTTCAGTCCACTGGCAGCCATTAATAACAACAGCTGTGGTAAACTTCACTTCAGGTCTGATCCTTCAGAAGAAATCATAGGGTCCAGCCAACCCTAGGATTTAGCTATAGTGTAACCATGTCACAGATTTTACAGTTAAAATACATTAAAAGTAGTGAAGACAGCTTTCTAGTCACTCAGTTTGTGACACTGAAGAATGTCTCTGTATTGTGTTAGAAAAGAAGGTCATTAGTGTTCTTCGTTCAGAAATTACGTCACTCTGTTTGGTGGTTGCATTGAAATGCTGTTTTTGTAGGAGTGACCTCCATAGACTTCTGAACTGTCAGTTCCATCCCTTATGATTATCTCTTGTGTTGCTTTGAATATTAATGGCACAAAGCCATCCTTGTCTGCAGTGAGCACAATCCAAGAAGAGCCTACAAAAATTAAGCAAAAAAACAAAATGAGTGTACTGCTTTGGTTACATAAAAGGTACAAGCACGGTTTAAAAAGTCAGCCAGCAGTCGAGCAAAGCAGGCTTTCTTTTTGTGCACTAAAGCCTTATTACGCTAATGACATTAAAGTCTGACAATCCATGCTAAACACACCTTTGTGTAAATGCAAAGGAGGGCTAAATGAAAGGGCTTGAAAGGTTTGAGGCATTTTGTCCCTTATTTAAATCAAGTTGAAAAACAAGGTGCATCTTTGCTAGTTCTGATAAACTATAAGTATCTCCATTTTCTGAAAACTCAGCCAGCCTTTCCATGCTGACTTTTGTTCTAGTGACATCTACTTCTGCTTATCCTTTTTGCTCATCTGCTCTACCCAAAGGATGATGATCATAAAAACTAAAAAAGTTGGCAAAGAAAATGGTTGTGCTGTATTTGTTCTAGAAGGAACAAATTCCTTCTCCTGGGTTTCCATCTCCTTTACTGTCAAGCCAAGATTGTTCAGTATGTTTTCAAATTCATGTAGCAAATGGAAGGAAGTTACACCTTGAAGATGATTTGCAAAAGATATCATGATTTACAAAAGATTATTTATAAAAGCTGATACAATAAAATTTCTTGTCCTTTAATTATTTATCGAATCTTCTCATAAAGAAGAGAATGAACAAAATCTGAATGACATTTTTAATCCTTTTTTTTTTGGGGGGGGAAGAAGAGGCAAGATTAAATACCAAAGACATCAAAATCATTCTTGTTCACTTTCTGTATTTTTCTGTATTGCATAGAAGCAGAAAATAAACCTACCCCCCTTTACTTTTTACTCTCCTTTGCAAATCAGCTTGACAATGAAGCTATGTGTACCATATATATTTTTTCTAGTGATTAATCTGTCTCCTTTTGGACTGGATATTGAAGTTCTTATAGAACATAGTGAATTCTCTATTTGTCTTTTTTTCAGTTTGACATTTTATGAAAAAGAAAAAAAATCTGTGGCAACTGAGAAGCATTGTGGGAGCCCTTGTATCACACGTTTTTCATAGAGCATATGATCCTGTCATTACTGAGCAGGGGCATTAGCTGGGATCTGAGGTAAAGAAAGCCCTGTTATGTTCTGTTGTTGAAATTTTTGATTTTGGGAGATAAAACTGTGTTTTGAAAAGGAATGTGAAAAAAGGAAGTGCAGAAAAACCAGAACCATGCTTAATTTTTGTCAGTCATAACGAAGCATGTTCCTGGACAAGGCAAATCTCCCCTCCTTATACTATGAACAAAGCACTTTTCCAGGGTGCTACACTATTGCATGTTGTCATGTCACCTGTTACATCATAAGATTGTCATTCCAAAACATGAATCTTTAATCTTCCACTCTTAATACCTTTTTTTAATACCTTTTTTTTGTGGACAGACTTCAGATTCCATAAGCAATGAGCCTGAAAGTGGAAATTATGCTGTCCGAATCGATAGTTACATTGTTGGTCAAATTGATAAAGCATAGTCCCACTGTTGGGACTTTTTATTTTCATCCATTGAAATGTTTGAAATTCTCTGTGTCATTGGTAACACTTGCTTTGAAGCATATCGCACAAAATATTTCAATGGTAGAAAAACCTTGTGCAGAATGTAATACCCTTTTGCTATGCACAATTACTACAATGATGACCTGCCAAAAAGAGAGACTTCTGTGTGCTAATACCAGGGCACTATACGACAGGCTATATTTAGTACAGGTAGTGGTATTACAGTCCTGGGCTTAAAGTGCACGTGATGAGGCCAAGTTCATTGCTTGTGTAACTCTGACGATCTTAATAGCCTTGCTGTGGGTTTGAATTTGGCCTACAGTTGTGAACTTCTTTTTCTCAATGTATTTAAGTTTAAGTGTTTATTCATAGTAAAAAATGCCAGGCTGTCATTGCAATACAAGCACGCTCTTCATTACATCCCCTTTAATTATACAGTATTAAAAGATGGGAGAGTTATTTTTAAACATCGCATTTAATATTCAAGCCTTGTGGCAAAGGAAAGATTTAGGAATATAAACCTGTATTGGTCAGAACTGAATAAAGAGCTACATAACTACTTCTGCCCCAAACCTGATAATTTTGCAGGATTTTGATGAGTTTTAGAAAGATCCTTGTTTCAGTTGTTCTTTTTGCTGTCAACAAACAGACTCAATTTCAGAAAGGCTGAGCACCACATTGAACAGAAAGAGGGACACATTAGGATGATTCTGAGACATTGTCTTTTTGATATCTCTGAAGTCTAATGCATGAAATTGAGGAGTGATGTTCTGCTAATTAAAAATTCAACTGTTCTATAGGTTTTCTCAGGCCCGTTATTTATTATTTTCATACTGAATTCTAAAACTTTTTTTTTTTCATTATGGGCATTTGTTTCCAAAATCAAGAAGTGGAAGTACAGGTTAAAAATGGCATCCTCTGAGCCATGCAAGGGCAGAAGCCTGCTGGGAAATAGCTCAGGCCTCTACAGCAAGTGGAGTTTTTTCATATATGCCTCCACTGCACTGTACAGTCAAGAGAGATTGTTGACAAAAATATGAAACCTGCATATCCTTATTTTCTGGTACAACTCTGAGAAACTGCTGTAAGCCAGGGGAAAACTGAAATGGCCCAATGTGTCTTGGATAAAGGCAACTCCCCTGATCTGTGCTGTATTTGTAGCCCCTTTTCTTCATTCTTGTCATCTATCAATAACAAGGAGATAAGCAGAATATGAATGGCAGAATGGTGCGTATTTTACATCTCTTTTTCCCACTGTCCTGGGTGCCAGCACCAGTAACATCCCAGGCCTGGTTCCTTTTTCATCAATAAGCCTATTATATAGCAGTCTGGTATGTAACTATCATTATTTAGAAAACTATAGCTTATAATATTATTTTCTTTTTGATTTTAGCAACAGCTGAATTAATTTCTCATAAGACAGAGTATACCGATTAAGCCAATATGTCTCAGCCTGTCAGGGGCTAAGACAAGGGGCAAGACAGAGAGTAATTTATGGATCTCTCAGTGTGGAAACCATGCAAGGAGATCATAATTACAGACAACTATTTTGTAGCATAAGTTCCTAATATACTTAGACTGTGATGAGAAAAGCCATCAGAAGCATTATAGAGAAATGGCTAAAAAATAACGGTATGTATGTTGCTGAGAAGCTAACGTACACGAACAGATAGGAACAAGATAATTCAGAGACCAGTCTGGGGCTAGGATTTCCCTAGCTGCTTCTGTCCTTACAAGTTAATCAGTGGTGGGTGGTAGAAATGTGAGATTGGCAAATTAGAACATTGAGCTTCATTTTTTATCTTACATTAAAATAATCCCAAATGCTACATGGCACATACATGCTACATTATATATCATATTTTGAAATGACTTTTTGTCCAACCTACCTTCTATTGCCAGGTCTGGGACACGCCTGTAAAGATGGGCAAGGCAAAATGCCAAAAGATCTCAAGGAAGCATTTCTATTTGCAGGTAACAGTGTACCAATTAGTTTCTCAGCCTTCCTCTGTAGAGGCATCTAACATATTTCTCTGGTAGTAGGTAGTTCTGCAGTTACTTAGCATTTAAGTGATTTCAAGAAACACTCTGCCATATTTTAGACAAAGGAAAACACGTACTTATCAAAAAAAGTTAGCTATCTCAGTTTACTACAGTATGGGGTAATTATTCTACCACAAATGCCTCTTTTACACTAAAAGTCTCAGATGAAACCGGATACCAGAAATAAAAAGAACATACCGTGTTTCATTTCAATAATGGGCAAATCAAACAGCTGCTGGACTAAATTCAAATGGATCTTGCCATCACAGAGGAGAACATCTTTTGTTTCTTCAGTAACTGCTCCATTTGAAAAACTTTTCTTCAAATGCGTATATGTAAAAGAAAAGATCTTGTTAAAGGCTTAGATATTGTGCCTGAGTTCTTTTAACCATTCCTCTGCTCTTACTCCTTTCAGTTATTTAGTCATTTTGCTTTCTCTTTATCTGTCTTTGCTACAATTTATAGATGACACCATCATGCAGTGCAATTCTAAGCACAATCTCATAGTCCCATGTGAAGAGGAATATGCCTCTTTGCTTTTTGCTTTGCCTGCTTATGCAGCTCAAAACTGCATCAGCCCTGTATATGTAATGTATTAGGTCATGTATATATGTGTCCGTTGGGCCCTTCTGCCTGAAGAGTCAAATCAGTGGAAGGGAATATATCATGCCTGGAATAAAGTTGTCCAAGATGCTACCAGAGCAAATGAGTACTCTGCTCAGTTTCAGTTGTACGCGTGGGTGGTTTTGATAGTCATTGGTCAGCTATTCCACCCCAGTAAAATAACCTCAGTTCTGACACAGAGAGAATTGCAGAGAGACTGGGCATAGTAACAGTCTGTCTGAAAAGCTGTCGTAACAAGGTAGCTTGGGAATCCTGCGACTTTCTTTGAGAGAGAGGGAATGTATGGATTTACAGTCCTGTAATGTGCTTTGACATTCACTAAAAGAACACACTTTAATATAAAGGTGGCATGTTCATGCTTCATGAAGTTTAGCTGGCCTTGAGAATTGACACCTTTGTGTGCCGTCATTCTGATTAATGCAAAGTGCAAGGACCACAAAATAGTTGAGCTAATATGGTTATGGAGTGGATATATATTTGCATTTACATTTTCCTATCTGCTATCATTTGAAAGTCATTTTTGCGTTAAAAATTTTCCAGTGACTCAATGCCATTATAAAATATATGTGAATTGGACATTTTCTTCTAAATAATCTTGCTATATTTTGTCCTGTGAATTTCATTTTGTTCTTCCCTCTCCATACTTTCCACCTGTGGAGTTCCCATATGTTACGTTTTTTTTTTTTTCCTTTGGCATTCCTTATGTTCGCAATACCCCCAGATTTAACATATTTGTTATTTGAATGAACAGTCTGTTTATCACATTTCCTAGACCTGTCTGTTTGTATATTCAGAAAGGATCCAAGTTATCATTTTAGAATGGGTTGAAAAGATGTCATCTATCCTAACTCCTGTTGTAGTCCTACCCTGTCTGTGTCTACTTCATACTCTTGAATCTTTCTTGCTAATATGAAATTTATAGTTGAATGAATTCATAACTGCATCTTCTATTTCTGTGCATAGCAATCTAACCTTTGACTAAATAAATCTCTCTTTTAATGCTTGTCTTCATTTCTAGTTGTGCTTTCAACTCAGTTGCTCTCTCAGTGATCATCCACTTTTTTTGCTGTGCAGCAACCTTTCTGAATCTATCACTTTCATTTTTCTGTACATGGTATGTATGCTGTCATGCAACCACATTGGATTCTGTAAATTAGAATGTCTACCAACTGTTGCAAAAATATTTTTCACCCACTCTGTCATAAATTGGCCATGAGATAGTCTATGGCTGATTGTTATTTATGTATTATGATTGACTGAAGATGTTAAGAACCGTAAAAATATCTTTCTGTTAAAAACACAAACTTTCCAACTTTCAAAGTCTTCTCATCTCTTTCCCCATTCAAAAGAGCCAGAAATGTGTTCCTGTTTAATTAATAGGGAAATACCTAAGGAATGTATCAAAGAAGTATCATTTTCTTAGTCATAAACCTATAGTAACTTTTTATTACAGCTATAACTATATAACAGAACTTCTTTGTCATTTTTAGGTCTCTTCAAATTATATAGTACTATATTCTATTGAACCTAAATACACTTAAAACTCGATGGGCTGAATGTTCAGCAATGAGCATGTGCTTTGCATTTACATTGTAAAGATGCTATTTGCCTGTACAGGTATTTGTGCAATGCTTTTCATTGCTGCATATTGTGTATTAGCACATCTAACAACTACTTCATTTTCCTGAATTCAGGTTGAAATAGCAGAGTTTATTCAAACTTGTACTTCAGTTAATGAATTACAGAAAAAAATGGAGTGTAAATGAGGCAGGCACATTGCCTTGACCCGAGTGGTTCATTTTTTCATAGATACACTTCAACTCAAGAATAATCAGAAAACAATCTAGCTCTGCCTCTGTTGACCTGAAATCAGTTGAATGAAAATGTATACTAAGGATGACTTCATTCTAGTATGTTTTCTACTTAGCCTTGCAAATTATTGGAACAGCCATTAGAAGTGGAAGACATTTCTGTGTATACAAAACTAGATGGCATCTATTTTTTATCCTAACCAGATTTTCAAGTACAGACCTCAAAGCTTAAGTTTCAGAATTGTTTGTCTTTCATCACTTGTGAGCATTCATATTAGCTATTCTCTCTGTCTTTGTCATATACTTCTGTTTATAATGATAAAGTTAATCATCTTTACATTTACTTTTGTCTGCTGGCAAACTCTGTCAGGACAAGAATCTTTCTCTGTTTTAATCTCATAATTATTTAGCCTTTTTTGTTTAATGTTTAGTTTAAGTGATGATAACATGCCTTCTCTTTGAGGAATATGTTGACACATGTCATATCATAGATTAAATGATTTAAACCCATGCCTTCTTGAGAGGTAGGTATTTGTCAGTATTCCCTTTTTATAGATGATCAAACCATTACACAGGAAGATTAAGAGATTTACTCAAGGTCATGGAAGTAATTTGTGACAGAGCTAGAAATACAACTAAAATCTCACCTTAGTACTTCCCATTTTCATGCCTTAACCCAGAGACAATTTTCTAGTCAAATCTAAATTTAATCCACCTCTTCCCAAAATATGTATCTGGTTTTGCTATGTTGCTATTTATCTCCAATAAAAGCCAGAGGACTTGCCATTCTCTGTTTAAAATCCCTTAATGTTAGTTGTTTTGTCCTAAACCAACATTTATTGGTAGACTAATAACATATTAATCACAGGAGACACAAGTATATTTCCATATATGTGAGTGGATATTTTCAGGTTAAGTTTCTTTAGCCAACTTCCTGTAGTATGTCAAGTCCAACTCTCCCTCAACAAAAATCCAACAAAAAGAAGCCATCAATTCAAGAATTGTTTTCCTTCATCTGTGTCGGCCTGCCCCTTCATCAGATTTCATAGCCTATAAAGGGTCTTCTGGGCAGCAGCCAGCCCATCACAGTGTTGCCAAACTGTCTTTCAAAACTCATGTTTTGGAATGCAAATATGTACAAGAAGAAAATAATTTACTAAGGCAAAAAGGGTTCCTTTTGTATGTCTGCACGATAAATAAACATGTCTTTTATCACTTTTTTGAACCCCACTGAGCAGTCAGCTAGTTCTGCCTCTTGACCTTTTTCACTATTTATCTTTTATTTCCTAAGGCAGTGCCTACACTTGCCTGGATGCTAAGATCATCTTCATGAACTTAAATTCAACGACTGGTGAAATAGTGAGGTAAATAAGAATATGCTACCAATCAGAATTGTTTTTGCTAACACTGGGTTAGTGATCAATTGCAGTTTGAATGTGTCTTTCTTACACATGGATGTCTAGAAATGTTTTCTAGATGAGGCCTCACGGCTGTGTTGCCCAGTATTGCATTACTTACTGGATGTACCTCACTGATGTACCCACAGACTGCCTTTGTCCTTTTCATAAACGTATCACATTTTTGATTCATAGTTATCTTGTAGTCACTTAACACATGCAAGCTTTTGTCATCCTTGGTTGTTTCCAGCTAATGAATATCCAGTTTATAGCAGAAGTTTCTTCTATTAATCCTGGAATATATCACTATGCACTTCATATTAGTTCATTTCAATCCATTTTTTTTAATTCTAAGGTCACCAAATTACAGGTGCAATATCCTGATTGTCTATTGAAAATACTACTGACTTTATGCCATGTGCAGATTTTATTAGCATATCTCATCAGATTATTAATGAAACTTTTAGATTAGCCTGAAGATCAATCATGAGAAAATCCACTAGTAAATTTAATCATAGAATCATAGAATCATTAAGGTTGGAAAAGACCTCTAAGGTCATCGAGTCCAACCATCAACCCAACACCCCCATGCCCACTAAACCATGTCCCTAAGCACCTCATTTACATGTCTTTTAAATACCTCCAGGGATGGTGACTCCACCACTTCCCTGGGCAGCCTGTTCCAAGGCCTGACCACTCTTGCAGTAAAGAATTTTTTCCTAATATCCAATCTAAACCTCCCCTGGCACAACTTGAGGCCATTTCCTCTCGTCCTATCACTTGTTACTTGGGAGAAGAGACCAACCCCCACCTCACTACAACCTCCTTTCAGGTAGTTGTAGAGCGCGATGAGGTCTCCCCTCAGCCTCCTCTTCTCCAGGCTAAACAACCCCAGTTCCCTCAGCCGCTCCTCATAAGACTTGT
>VZTQ01007649.1:0-21026 GCA_013400755.1 Pelecanoides urinatrix | reverse complement strand
GGCTCTCCTTTTGTCATTAATATACTTGTAGAAGCACTTTCTGTTGTCTCTCACAACAGTGGCCAGGTTGAGTTCTACCTGGGCTTTTGCCTTTCTAATTTTCTCTCTGCACGACCTAACGAGATCCCTGTACTCGTCCTGAGTAGCCTGCCCCTTCTTCCAAAGGAGATAAACTCTCCTTTTCTTCTTGAGTCCCAGCAAGAGTTCTCTGTTCAGCCAGGCCTGTCGTCTTCCCTGCCCATTCTTTTTTCAGCACATGGGGACGGCCCGCTCCTGTGCCTTTAAGACCTCCTCCTTGAAGAACGTCCAGCCTTCCTGGACCCCTTTGCCCTTCAGGGCTGTCTCCCAAGGGACCCTCTCGACCAGTATCCTGAGCAGGCAAAAGTCCACTCTCCGGAAGTGCATGGTAGCGGTTTTGCTGGCCCCTCTCCTTCCTTCACCAAGTATGGAGAATTCTATCATTTCATGGTCGCTAAGCCCAGGCTGGCCTTCCATTTTCTTTTATATTACTGTAACCGTTTACTATCTTCCTTCCAGCTAATTCCTTAACCATCTTATATTTCTTCTATTAATCCCTATTCTCTACTGTTGAACAAATAATTTCCCCTGTGGCATGATTTCAAGTACTATACTGAATTACAGGTATTTTAAATATTCTTCATATCCTTTGTGTTAATAATCTGTTCTTTTAAAAAGGAAAGGTATCGGGTTAGTCAGTCACATCTCTGCATTGTAAGATGAATAGTGCTGTAGTTGCCTAGAACTCTGCTTTCGTTTTCTTAAACCCTTGATTTCAGCTTTTTGTGTTCTGCTTCAGTGATAATTTCAGTTTTGATACCTTAGTACCCATTAGTCAGCTTGCGTTTGCCTTGCCCCCACATTCATTGTGTGGGATGAGAAAAAACTAGTAAATTAAATAGACGTGGGGGTTCTGTCCCAGAAGACAATGAAAAGAGAGTTAGATGGCTAAGGAAGAGCACTGAAGAGGAATAAGAATTATGATTTTTGATATTCAAAGTACTGTGTCTCATTAAGCCTTGTGCAGCACTGCCATAAGCCAAACCTGCACTGCTCCCCTTTCCTGTCATGATTTCTACTGTTGCTGTGATTCCTTTTTGATTTTTGGTGGATCCTGATTTTATTTTAGTGGAGAACTTAATATCTTTGCTTGCCCTTATGTGGGACATTCCAGTTGCAACCCTAATTAACCTGTCAGAGAATCATAAGCCTGTAAAATGTTTATGTTGGAAGAGATCTGAGGTGCTCAGGGGTCCTTAAATCCCAGTGCAGTTTGCATTTATAGTGCACATCAGCATTTCAGCTGATATGCTAGGATTTTTCTACTCTTGGCTCCCTGTTAATAGTTCTGCAACTACTGTTTCAGGTATGTTGTCATCTAAGATATACCCTTTGTCCTCATGCTTGTGCTTCCATGATCTTTATGTTTTGAGTGTTTTTTTTTTAACTCAGATCTTTGCTTTCTTTGCACAGTATGAAAACTTGGATTCATTTTTGACATTACATATTCCTTTTCTTTTGCATCTATGTATCCAACAAACAAATCATCTGCTCTAATAGAAGGTATTGTGTCTCCTTTACAAACCCTGCTTGTCTGCTATTGATCAGTTTCAGAACATTGTTGTCAGAATTTGTTCGTAAGGAATTCCTCAACCTTTGCTCAAAATGTTATCCATGCATTAATCACATCTTCTCTTGACTACTGCAGGTCTTTCTTTTACAGTCATCCTAAATCTCTTTCTTCTAAAATTCAGGATGGCTGACTAGTTTCTTACTCCAGGGAGCAGACATATCACCTTCCTCTTCCATCATTTTCATGACTTTCTTTCTATTGCTCAACCTGAGTCAAAGTTGATCTTTGGATTTCAGAGAGGTTCATGGTCTTATTACAGCTGATCATTGCTGCCTGGTCTTTGCTCATTTTACTGTGCCACCCTTATATCCCCCTTCTTTATCTCTACTTCATGTACTTCTATCAGAAGAACTTTATTGCCATATGTTTGGATCCTTTCTATTAATCTCTCAGCTCTGTGTAAAAAAATTGTTTATTTTATAGCTGACCTTGGCAATAAAGTTTCCCATAGTAAATTGTATGAAGATGCTATAAAAGTACAAATTGACTTGTATACGATTATTGGTGAGTGCTAAGAAAAGGAAATAATCATGACTAATTGCTGAAAAGATATTTATTTCCTGCTTAATTATGCAATATATGCTCTCGGTGATATACACTTTTGACATAATACTGCTTGTGAGCAAAATGTAGGAGTTTTAAGATATTCTTCAGGTTAAGATGAATCTTATTCCTCCTGGAGGGGTTTGTCTAAATGCCATTAATTTCAAATCCAGATTGGCTTTATTTCCACTGCAATTAGCTTTTGAATGAGGCTAGTTTAAATATTCTGCAGCTGTTTCTTTTCTGGGGGAAAAGGATGATAAAAGTATCCTTTTGCAAAATGAAACAGAAACAAATCTGTGACAGATCCTCGTCTCTTCTTTTTTTTTCTTTTAAAATAATATCCTCTTACTGCGTGTGTCCGTGTGTCCTCCCACACTATCCTGAATCACAAGTCTGTATGTGATGAAAGAGCAATAATATTTGCTTTTCAGGGTTGAATGATCAAGTCACCTCTGGTGGCTGAATGCTATTACACAAGTGATAGTGCAGTGACATTTCCAAAGTGTGAATGATCATGTTTTTCTTTTATGGCTATGGGCTACAAAGAATATAAATTCTGGTAGTACTGCATGGACGTGACTTCAGAGGAGTTATAGGTAGGCTAGCACTAACAGAATAAACAAAGGTTTTGAAGACTATTTAGTGAGCAGACATCATGAATTATTAAGTAATACACATTCTGTTTTGTATTACGGTTTTCTAAGCAGAACTGGAAACATAAATATGTCAATAATGCTTCTGCACAACAGTGTTTGTAATTGGCCATTAATTATTGCCTCATTTTTATCTACTATGTTTTAAACTTTCCTTTTATGTTTTTAATGCATAAATATGGTTACGCAGTACTGGTCATTATATTTTATAGTACAATAGGTTTCTCAATCAAGATTCAGCCTCTGTTATGCTGGGGATTATACAAACACTTAAGAAGACATGCACTTGGCACAAGAAGCTGAAAGATAATGGCCATATTATTGACTGGACTGCAGCATTCCTAAAGCTTAGAATGTTTTCCACAGGCTGATATTTATATCATAAGGCAATAAAGCTATTTCCTGACTTTTTGCACTGTGAACACAGACCCTGGCTGGAACCCACAGCCCAGCTGGTCTCTTAGCTCACAGAGCGCTAATCAACTCCTGAAGGAGGAACAAGGTTCAGATATCTGAATCCAAACTAATCAAAACAACTATTTTCTGAGAAAATTATTAGCTGCCTATGAAGCAAATATTTCCCTGTCTGTCTGGAGGCCTTTTTGCCATCAGTCTGTTTTTCATTATTTTTTGCATCATGCTGTGATCCTGTTAGATTTCAGAAGAGGGGCTGAACTATGCAGGGCATTAGTTGAGACTTACACAGAAAAGCTATGTGTGTTAGAAAGACATTAAGTGACACTTTTTCTGAGTCATTATAATGCGGTACTAGCGGTGCTTTCTGCTGGCTCAATGTGAAACTAACCTGTTCAGATAAATAAGAGTCTTCCTTTCTAAATATAGTTAGTCTAGCAATATTTTAGAAGCAGTAATATTTTTTTTTCTTCCAAAGAAAAAACCAGGATAATTAATTCTTACTGCTTGTGCAAGCAAACGTGCACAGTGACTTCAGATCTTAGATTAATGTTACGTGTCACAAACAAAACTTCTCTTTGGAAAGGTTAATCCAATCAAATCCAAGAGATAGGGCTGCTTGCTAAATAAATAAGTTGATTTATATTAAGAAATCAGGATTAATTCGAACATGCTGGAGAACAGAAGGGCTTGCTTCTTGGCAAATAAAATCCTAAATTATTTAAAATAGACATGTTGTTTTTTTCACCAGAATTTGTATAATGTATTCAAGTTAAATTATTGACTAATTCAGATCGAAAGCTTTGCTTTTATCCAGAGTACCTAACATAATAGAATCTGCTTAAATGCCAAGTAAACAATTGCTAAAAAGTAATTAATATGATTGAATTGAGTCACCTTCCCCTAATGAGTGTTTAAGGAGGGCTGTATGGATTCCTTTAAAGTAAAGGGAGGTCAAATTTGTTTGAGAAGTACGTACTTCAGCATCATCACAATGTAATGTATTACTTTGACATAATGCTGCTTATGTTTCAGTAGATAAGAATGCATTTATAATTGGCATCTACATCCTGAAAGGGACCCCAGTTTTAGCAGCAATACCACTAGCATCAGCATGACCAAAAATACTATCAGTATAATGTTAGTATTGCTGCGAATAATACTAAGAATAATAGCCAGAAATAATTACCCAACCTACATTCCTTAGTTGAAATTCTCATTGAAGCCAGTAGGAATTTTGCCAAAACAAGGGTGGGATAAGAACATGATGATTTGACATTTGTCTATTTATTTAATGAAATTATAATTACATATTGACAGATCTTTTTTTTTCCAGTGGTAATATGTTTTACAAATTGAGTATGTCCTGTTCTGTGAAGATTAGTGGTGAGAAATTGAAGTAGAAATAAGCCAACTTCATGTCATACCCATCTGTATTTTCCATAAATTGAGATTCAATACTTTGTTTCAGCCTTCATGAGAGTCTAGCTATCTTCAATCTTTGGATTTGAGCTCGGGTTTGAATTTGTTATGTTTCTGGTGGGCTATTGTACCACCCTACTTATAGGCTCATCTCTACACTAAACTAACATATAAAGCTTACATTAACAACTGTTTGGCTCTGTTCTCTCTCTTTGATAGATGCACACAAAATCAACTAGTATCCAAGACAGTTGTGAATAATCAAAGAAGAACGAACAGACACAAATCTCCCATATGAAGTATCCTCTAAGTTACCCACATCATCCTGAGTTATTGTTTCAATGACAAATTATAATACCATTTTAGATTAAACTTGATGCCAAACTCAGGTTACATATCTCATGGGTTGATAACAATTAAACTGCATGCTCTTGATTTAAAGCTAAATAAATACAAGACTGTTTAAAAATTCAGTGTCCTATCACAATATTTTTAAGCTGACAAAAAAATTACCTGGTAAGTGATATGAACGACAGGTGGTTCCTGTGAACATGGATAGGCTAAAGATATCCTCCTCCCATTTTTAGTGAAGTCCGTTATTTCAGAAAGACTCAGTTGTAACTCATTGAAGCTGCCACAAAGTTTCTCTAAATTTCTAGATATGTGACTCATTCCTCTTTCACTTGGCAAATTGTTGTTTTTAGGAGAACTTGATGTTTCCTGGATCACATTGAACTGCACTTTAGGAGAAGTTGGTCTGCTGGAAAGCCTGGTATGTGTTCCAAAACCAAGAAGAGACACTGAACGATTGGTAGGTTCAGCATCCAATGTTTCCAAGGCCACCGAGGGGTCACCTGGGAGCCTTTTTTCATCCAGGTCACTCACACTTGATAAAGAACTCTGTTCATAACTAGGGCTCTTTACTTCTTCGATGAGTCTTCTCCTGCCACCAGGAGATTGAATAACTGTGCTTCTTGGTATTAACAGCTCCCTGCTTTGAGGTTGGTCTTCTGTAGCAAGATTTTCAAAGAACTTTCTTCTTCCAGGTATATTAACAGAGGATTCAAAGTTATAAAACATATTCTGCTTAGTCTCAGGCAATGCTGAAGAATCTTCTTCCAGCATCAATTCTTTGATCATCAGACGCATTACATACCTGTCTGAACTTGAAGATGGAATGAGACTAGGCTCAGGGGACTTTTGCTTGCCAACCAGAATCAATAGGAGTTTATCTGTTAAAAAGCATAGGCCCTTTGGTCTTTCATTTTTTTCCAGCTGGATTTGTTGAATATGAGGCATGCAGGAAGAGGTTACTGAATACACCAAAACAATGTTAGAAGTATTAGACGCTACTGCCACAATCTGAGCTCTAAGGTCAAAAGCCATTATATCAGGAACCAGAATACCTGGGATGGTGACTTTTCTGGTGGTGGTTACCTTCCTCTCAAAAGTCACCAAGATCAAGTGAGAAGAATCTTGACCATTTGTTGCTGCCGAGTCTTTGCGTTTCAGAGTAGTAAGAGGACCGGGATCAGACCGACAGTGGTTTGCAAGGATATGGCTTAAATCCACAGGACCTGATGAAGAAGAAGCAACTGAATCAACACCTGATCTATCTGAATCTGTGGACTTTCTTCGCAGGTCCATGGAGTATTCCTCATCACCAAGCACCAGAGCAGGCTGTGAGATTAAAGAACCAGTTTCTGTACCAGATGGCATATCAAATGCAATACCCACATTCAAACCACAGATATTATCTAAAGGAAGCTCAGTAGCTACAGCAATTTGGAAATCCAGTGTGGCTTCTATAGCACAGATATAACCTCCCACATCAAAGACTGGGCAAAAGGAGCAGGTATTTAGAGTTTTCTGAGCATCATTCCATATGTAGGAATGCAGGGCACTGCCTATAGCAACTACTAAGCGATGACCATCCTTAGTCCAACAAGCACAGTGGATAAACCTACTGCTTTTGATATCTGCCTTAACTCTAGTATTGTCAGTACGAACAGCATGCAAGACTGAAGCATCTCTTTTTGTAAGCACAGCCAAGACCTCCTTCTTTGGATGCCAGACACAGCCCTGGGAAAGCAGTGGAAACGGCTCACCAACTTCACAAGTCTGAGAAATCAAGGGTTTGTTCTTCTCTGCAGTGCTGTAGCACAGCTGCCAAATGCTAACATGCTTTTTATGCTGAACAGCGAGCAGAGCCGGGGTGTCTGCAGAGCAACATGGGCCCCAGTAAAGCCCATGAACATGTTCAAATTGACCAACAACACTTGAGTCTCCAAACTTTAGCTCTCCGTTATGATAGTATAAAGCAGTCAGTATCACTTGCTTCCCATCTGTCCAGGCAATTCCATGCATGGGGTGGATGGCCTGATATAAAGCATTGAGGCCAGTTCTCAGCAGTTTTGCTTTTCCCAGCTCCATCTTTTAAAGCCGTCTACTGGTGGTTGTTGCAAAGTAAAGAATCCATGGAATTTACTTGCAGATCACAATGAGGAAAAATTTTTCTTGTATCTCCTTCTTTTTTTTTCAGAATCAAGCTGTTTTTTCTGCTAATAATCCAAGAGCCTATATTGTGAACTCCTTCCCGGTAAGCCTGCAGCTGCTCTTCTAAGTATAAACCCATGTCAAAGCTGCTTTTGCTATGTCTTTTCCTGGGAGGAGTTATCATCTTCATGTGATGGCTAACAAGGTTTAACCAATTACTGTGCGTTTTCGTAGAAGCCTATTTTTAACTCTTCACTGCTGGGAGTATATTTAAAAATAACACTCTAATACCTTGACCTTCAGTGAATGAAGGTCTTTGGTGAAGGCTGGAGAGAGATCATACACTGTTAAGCCTAAATATTAAGCTACAGCCTGAAGTAATGACCTGACACTTCTTTCAGGCAGCCTGTGAAGGATAAAAGAAGATTTAAACATATCTGAGAACTGTACAAGGCAGATTGCAATCTCTGATGGACAGCATCTTTCAAAGATACAAGATCCTAAGTGGCTATGAAAGGAAGGTAGAAAAGGGAAATCATGCTCTGTTCTGTTAGTAGTTACAAGAGAATGAAGGAAGGTGGGATGTAAAAAAAGCAAAATACTCTAGAAGCAAAGACAGCTGATTAGTGTTCATTTACCGGGAAAGATTTCCTAGCTACAAATTATATTTATTTCTTTCTTGGTCTTCCTAGCCACCTGTATCTGAGGACTCATCATATAGCCAAAATGCAAAGAGGAAGCCAAATTTTCCTGTTTCTCTAAACTCTGCAGTTTCTACAATATGTAACATAACATCATGCAAAGATCCTTGAGTTGACAAAGATCCAACCAATAAACTCATGTACCACAGTGGGGCCATGTGAGGATATGCCAGTTTGTTTCGGCTGCATTGTTTCAGGACCAGAGCTGGTTCAGATGGACTACCTTGGGTGTCTCCCATCTTCCCTCCTCAGTGCATCCTTTTCTGGGGTTATCTTGGAATGGAGCTTGCATATCGCTCAACATAAACTGTCAGGGTGGGCTTCATTACTTAAATATAAGCAACCATTACTATTTTCAATGCCCTAGGATATCTGAGACAGCCACACTGGGCTGGCAAATATGGCATAGGACTTACAGAAGAGTAGTGCCATTCTGGAGTGGCAGCTGGCAACAGAGATGATCCCTAGATAGTCCCTAGACTGTCTAAGATGGCATTAGAAGCTTATATACAGGCAACCGAATCCCATCCTCAGCATCTTTTTGTAGTTCTTGTATTGCCAGCATCTCCTTTCTGCTTTGATGTAACTTGTGTCTCTTGTTGTTTACACTAAAGAAAAAAAGTGAATAAATTAGGCTTGGGCAGAGGCTTACAAATTATCAATATAATCACTATGGTTAAAGATATAAAACTTAATTATACACATTCTGCATCTTTGGCTGATTTATACTTTATATGTTTTTATACTACTGCCTGGGAAAAACAGACCTCTTGTTGAAGGCAGTTGGACTTGTGTTGTAAGAATTTTTTTAGTATCCTTTTTCCGGGTGTATTTACTGAAGATGGTGAATAAAGAACCAATAAAGAACTCCAAATTTATGTAAAGTAATCATACTGTATTCTCATTCACAGCTACTTGGTTTTTGTAGGTTATTTCATGAAGATTACATTCAAAATCAAGACTTTTTTATATTCATCAAGGACAAGCCAGCAGTGATGACTGGAATAGGTAAAAATTAAAAAGTTAAATATGCAGATTAGAAGATCCCTTTTTATGCAAGACTGCTAAATTTTTGGTCCCCGTCTGTGCTTGCAGTGCAACCATGTTTTTTAGTGATTTTACCTTACCCATTGGTGACACAGATGCCCAGGCCTTGCTTAAGATGCCACACTGCCATACCTGTTTCATTAGGAACTCTGACTATTCTGCACTTCCTCAAAGTGGTAGCAGGAATATTGTGTCATATATTAGTGTTAGCTTTTTACCCATAGTAGTTATAATGAACAGATTCCATTAAAATACAATCCCAGCAGCTCCACAAATTTGCAGGGTCTGTATAAGATATTTTTGTTTTGCTTTACAATAATACTGCTTCACTGCTTTGCTGTCTTCTGGATGTATTTTACTGAAACTGATAAAGCTATTCTTTAGCACAGCCATCTTATCTACATTCTGAATGGTGCTTTAAATATCAAAAGTATGTTAAGTAATGAAGCTATGTTGCAGCTGGATTCTAGCAACCTAAAATGTGTTTTGGATGCAGAAACTTCTGTCTCAGTACGATTGAAATGCTCAGAAGATGTTTCAGTACAGATGATGTGTGTTCTGACAGCTATGCAGACATCTTGAAATCATGGACTACTCATGTGGAAGATTGGACTTTCTCTGCTGTTTTTTTTTCATTTCATCATCTCTCATAGCATGCATCCGCTCTTCAGCAGTGTCTGTGACATTATCAGAGGGCAATGCAAGGCTGAATCTATGAGATTTGCCAGTAACAGTATCATCCTCGATTTTGGAATTAAGGATGTCCCACAAACACTGAGGTCTTGAAAAATATTTGTAGCAGAGCCACAGTGAGGTTTTCATCTAGCTTTGAAAGTGTTAGGAAATAGGACTTCATCTGATGTACTTATGTTTATTTCTTGTTAATTCTCCAAGTTACTCGGTATAAAAATAACAACGTCCACGAAGTTTCACTGGCATGGTAGTGAGGTGATGAGGTAGTGAGACATGATGTATTCACAGGTGATTACTGCTTTGTCCAGTGTTAAGATATTTTTTCCCCAAACACTTTCTGTTCACCAAGATTATTCACCTCCTGTATCCCATCGCATAACATCGTTATGGTGAATTTTTCTAGAAAGTCTGAAGCAAATCGATAAAGGTGCTTAGTAGATAAGGAGTTGCACACTTAATTTAAGGCAAAGGAGATTCAGAGATCTCTGACTACAAGGAATGTTTGTAATACAACTTCAGTGAAGGTGAGATGAGGCCCTCTAGAAACCAGACTCATGGACAGACACAAAACCTTTGACAAGTTTGCTGTGGCCTTTTTTTTAATTCTCTAAGGCACAGTGTTTCTTGAAATCTGCATGGTTTGGACACACCACAAGGCCTATTCTGTAGCAATCGAGTTTGAACGTCAGGCTCCATTGGGATGACACTTGAGAATCTCAAGGAAAGTTTCCTCCCATGGTTCATTCTGTGGTTTTTCGGTGGGAGAGAATAAAGTGGGCAAGAAACTTATGTGTGAACAGAATCATCTAGTACGTCCATAAACACTACATGTGAGGAAACTAGTTTGAGATAAGATTACCTTTCAGAGTGTATCTTTAAAAAACTCTGCAAATAATGGAAGACTTGTAAAATATACAAAGGGAAAAAAAATGTGAGTTATGCCATGATTACAGAATTTAAACAAGTTATACTCAGGATCAAAGCAAATTTCAGATGCAGGCACAAGGTGAACGAAAGAGACAATGAACTTTTGTTTGGCACAGCCTCATTTTTAAAAACAGGATAAAAATAGAGAGGGGGGGAAAACAAGTTCCCATCATTCAGCTAACGTATTTTTTCCAGAAATTGGTAGAACATTTAAATAGTATTTCTGTTTCACCTTGGCATGCACAGATCTAGGTAGCACAAACTCAAAATAAAGGCCAGTAACTGAAAATTGTTCTGGCAATACTACAGTTTTCCTTTGAAACCCAGGAAAGCAATGCGAAGAGTAATCTGTTAGTAATCTGAGACACTCCAGTGAGCAAGCACTGTCTTTACACTGATACTGAGCTAGATTCTGATCCTATTAACATCTCTGTGCCTCTGATTGACTTTGGTATAACTCAGATCATAATGTCACCCGTGGTGTAAACAAGGTGTTTCAGGTGGTGGCACCTTGGCTGGCTCTGTCCTGCAGAGTGATTCCAGCCAGCCAGTCTCTGTTGCTTTGGAGGAGACAGTTGTTAGAAGTAGTGTATAAAGTCCAAAACTGACCACCCCCCACATAGCTGTTAGTAGCCGTGAGTTCGCATTGTTCATAATGAATGTCAGAAAATTAATCCAGCTGGCATCGTTGCAGAGGTTGAGCTACCCTTTTTTATAATACTGATTTTATGTTGCTCTTTTCTCACATTGCTGTACTTACTATTCACCTGTCTTGGGAAATGGTGAATAAATTTTGAGTTCGATATGGATCAGAGGTAATGAGTTCCTGGCTCTTTAAATATATTTACCTAGATATTTCTTGTCCAGTGGGAGATCGATATCTAAATATCTCTGTGGATCTGAGTTCAGTGCCTTGCTGGAAAAGCTGAGATTCAGACTTAATTTTCTCCTTTATTCATGGTAAAATAACTCTTTCCCGGCTATATCTTGCTTCAAGTTAATTAAATTGGTGTTAATATTCCTGGTGACTTCAGAGGAAGACAAATCCAGCTCAATATATAATAAAAACGTAAGAGTAATAATTTTTCTAATACTAATTTAACTCAACTGTATAAAATGTCTAATGCTTTGTGGTATTTTTACTTCAAAAATATTTCTATTTAAAGCTACTCACCATGATTTCACCAATTTAAGTCTTTGTGTCATTTAGTTCAATACTTTGAAGAAGTAATGAGTAATGTATTTATTTTTCTACATTGACATTTCTTTGCCTTGAGATCTGATTTTAAAAAACAGTTATCTGTCACAAGCTAACTGGAACAGAATGTAAAAATGATGCACAGTTAATAAAGATACAAAATACGTAATCTGTCAGAGCAGATCTACTGATCACACTATGTAAATCAGCATTCTTTTGACAGTGATATGTCTGTGCTGTTACTGCTCTCAGAACGGGATTTAACCCACTAGCTAGCATGTTTTTTATGTATGTCACATAAAGTGGGAAAGATCTAACAGAAGATTGTATTTTTTACATAAACGTATTTAAGAAAACTGTTAAGAAGTTTGGTTAATTTAAAAAAAACACTTATGCAAATTATTATGTAAAGGTAAGGCCCTGATCTTTTCTATGCAGGCTATATTCAAACTACGGAGACTTCAGGCAGGAAAGTCACAGCTTCTTTGTAAGACTATTTCTTTTATACTTGCGGTGCCATGGTCTTACCCTTCTGGGGTGACTGCCTGGGCCAAATGTAATGGGCTGACTGGATCTGTCATCTGCTAAATAGAGGCATCTAGTATGGGGACATATATGATGGAGGAGACACTGCTAGAGCATGGACAAAAGTTTTGCAGCTTCTTGGAGAAGTTCACAAATGCTGTGAACTCACTTCCACATGCAGTGATGTGCTGCTAGATTGCAACTTTCCAAATGTAGTAAGTATATGACTGACGGCAACCAGTCCTCTGACATGTGACCTCCAATTCTCTGAAATCCCCCTGAATCTCAGGGAAGCTACCAGAGATGCCCCATCATATTGTTCCAACCTGAGCTATCCATCAGTCTTGCAGGAACGTTGTCAACAGCCCTCTTGATGTTTGTGGTTCTTGGAACTCCCTCTCCTGTAATAGAAAGGCAAATATCATGCAATTCTATCAGAGCATTCCAGCAAGTTTGGGGGAGTAGAGTTGGTGGAGCATTTGTTAATCTCCCAAACCTTCCCTTTTGTGGTTTAGAATGAGACTCTTGTGGTTCATTGGGGTGGGGAGAAGAAAACCAAACCTTTTCAGAAGGCCACTTCATTCTTCCTCCCAGCAAGACTGTTGGGCTCAATGTTTTTCTGGCTTTCACAATGCTAAAGCAAAATAGGTGAGGAATTAGGAAGGAAAGCACATAAAGGCTGGTTATGCAAACATGGTCACAGAGAATGAGATTCATTTCACATTTAATTGTAGGAGTGGGATTCATCTCACAAATTAACATGCCTGTGTTGAGGTATATACATATGGCTGCCTACATGAAAGTAGTACCCAAGCTCCCACTGGGCAACTGAGTTCAGTCTCAGCTCTGTAACATATCTCTAGACATACACACTATAGCTGTCTAAGTCTGACCCTGCTTACTGATTCGCTTAAAAGTCAGTGGTGAGAAATAGACACTTTTAGGGCATGATTCGTTCCATCCTAAAGTACCTAAAATAGGTAAATGAATCTTGCATTATAAGTCTAGCTGAAGGACATGGTTATGGACAGATAAATGCCAGGGAATTGTTGTGTTGTCGTTACACGCATGTCTGTTATAGCTAGCACATTTATCAATGATCAGCCCACTGATAGCCCTTTCTAGAGCTATATGATTCCTACATCCCACATTCCTCCCACCGCTGAATGCCCTCTCTGTCTCAAACCACTATTTTGTGACTTAATATTCCCATCTGTACATGCCAGTCTCTTGTGCTTACTTTATAAAGCAATCAAGAGTTTTCGATGGTGTTCTTAAAAGGGAATATTTCCTGAGCTTGAGCTTGGTTTGCATGGAATAGAATCTTAAGGAAAGTGATAGAAACACCAGTACTTACGTTATTAAAATTAGACGAGGCAGAAGAGTATGAAATGCTCTTTAGGGAACATTCCTGTCTTGGCAAAGAGAGGGAATGAATGAGCTAATAGGTCTTTCCATCTGTAAGTCAACATTCAGCTTCCAAATTATGCCAGTCTTTTTCTTTCATAGGCATTAAAGGTATTTGGTTTTGAAGACATCTCTTATTAGTACCTGCTTTTTTACATGATGAGGTAAATTTATACTTTTAAAGTGATATTTTTATCATTTGCACCAAACACATCAAGTAACTTAGGAACTTCTTGCATGGCTAACTGATAAATAGATCATTCTCATTTGGAAGTGACTTGAAGAAAAACAAAGGATAATAATATTTTTAGTAGATACATATTTATCCCAGCTTGATAATTTGTAAAGGTCACTTAAACTCTATCTGCACTGGGAAAATAATTTATTATTGTAATGTAAGTCAGGACAGTATGAGCCTTACATAACCCTGTATTGAAACGGGTTGGTTGACAGTGTAGACAGAGTCAAACTCTTAGCATCCTCTATTTTGGGAAGTGCACTAGAAGGCAAATTTCATAAAGTATAACAGAATTGGTTGCTTCTGAATCATGTGGATTCTAGTATCTATTCAAGCATTAAACCATAGTTGACAATATTGATTGAGAAGGATTGTGGAGTTTCTCTCTGAAGCTAATTTTGCTTCATGTACGGGGTATGTATGATGAAAACACTTCTGATGGCCAGGTTACATGAATAGTTTTGCTGTTGCTGTCACTGGTAGAGCTGTGCTACTTTAGGGATGATTATGGGCAATTTCAGAAATATCTGAAGAGAGCTGCCTTTGGAAACCCATGTAACAAATCACCTTTGACTTGGTCTTCCCTAGAGGTTTTCTTGCTAGTTAGACTTAGCAGGACCTCCTAGCAGGACCTCTCTCCCCCAATATAGACAAATATATTGGTGAATGTGTTCTAACACAAACCTGATAATTAAAATGAAACAGTGGTAATATTGTGCTGCTATCCACCTGCTTTTTTGAATAGATCACCTTTAAACTTTCTGTGTAGGCTGAGTTATAGTGGATGATGATTTTAATCCAAAACCCTTAAGCCAGTTTAAGTGTTAGGTAGAATTGTACTGAAGATCCTGTGGTGTCTACATTTTTACTGAAAGTCTGAAATGGTTCTGGTTTGGCGTTCTGTTTTGTCTCAGATGAGGCCTTAACTTAGAAGAAAAAAATAAAAATATTGTCCTACTTCACTAGTAGGAAGGATTAGAAATTTTTCCACTTGAGTTTAAGCCTAAATACCTGCTCTCCAGGATTCAGCCACCTTGACTTCATAGGTGCAAAACCTGGAACAGCTGACTCAGCCTTTCCTTTCTGCAAGAGAGCTAAAGGCCAAATGCTGTGTCAACCCCAATGAGGAG
Source organism: Pelecanoides urinatrix (assembly GCA_013400755.1). Taxonomy (NCBI): domain Eukaryota; kingdom Metazoa; phylum Chordata; class Aves; order Procellariiformes; family Procellariidae; genus Pelecanoides; species Pelecanoides urinatrix. The sequence continues at coordinate 5,978 of VZTQ01007649.1, read as the reverse complement.
CTGAATACCAGAAAGATTAGTGTTTGTGTTTGTCCTAGAGATGAATGTAAAATCCTGACATTTTTAGTGGCTGTTGTCGATCTGTTGACACTTACCTAGAGTTAAAACTGTCCCTGGAGTATCATGCAAAAAAAACCCCAACTTTTTACAATCTTTCTGTGCTGTCCTACTCATAGCTGTCCTGGTATGTGTACAACCTGCCTCTCTGCCTGCTGATCTTTTAGTTATAACTTATATCATTTTGGTTGGGAGGTTTTAGAAACTCATTAAATAGTGTTATAATTGCACATGCAGAATGAAGGAAAACAAATATGGCCTTAATTTTCTGAATCCATTACCCAGCTCCCTTGATTCATTTATCTGGAGGGTTGAGAATGCCAGTTAATTTCTTTTCCACAGTTACATTTTCCAAAATCATCAAAAGACTAATCAGAAGCTAATATTTGCAGTTTGTTTGGTTTTCTCCTGTTGTTTGAACTGCTTCCAATATGTCTTGCCAGTGACATTTCTGCACCAAGCAGAATAAATACCAAAACTATAGAGAAAAGTGTTTTACTGGAGAAAGCAGCAAATGTGTTGCACTGTAAATACAAAGTTTCTCAAAGTCACTTCTATAACTTCCATGGCAAGGAAATGACAGAGCTGGAATAATTAATTTACTGTTTATAGGTGCGATTCCAGTACTGGTTTGTTCAGTTTGAAAGACAGACTTACTTACATTTTTTAATCCATTTTTTTCTATGAAAGATAGGATGGAAGAGAAAATCTAATCCTCCTGGGCTGTCTGCTTATGATATTATTATTATTAGAAATTTTATTTGTGAGACCACAATGCATGAGCCTGAGTTTAGGCTCTGGGCCCCAAGGTGTTACATTTATTTATAATAAAAGAGGACCTCTGCCCCTGATTTGTTTGCAATCTAAATAGAGAAGGCAGAATGATCATTCTCATTATATAAATGAAATACTGAGGCACAGAACAATTCAGAGCATATCTTTAGTTCAGCAAGCTGGCTTCAAAACGGTAGTGAAGCAATATCAGTGCAGCAATCTGCATGCGTGCTAATTAGCCTGGATGGATGCTGCAACTTCATATTTATATTGCATCTGAGATGCTAGCTAGTTTTTACACATACTGTTGTGCAGTGCCCTGTAGATGTATTAGGCACTTTGGAGCATTATGCATTGCAAACAGAACCAAAGTGATTTAGGGTCATGCAGTCTATTTCAGAACTGTGGTTAATCTCACTAACGCTTCTTTATTTCCTTCTCTTCTTCATTCTGTAGGAAAAACATTACAGACTCATAAAGCAATTTAGGGGAGGAGATCTTTGGAGGGCATATGGTCCATCTGCTCGCTTGAAACAGGGTTTATTTTTCCCTATATTTAGTCAGAATTTCCCTTGCTGTGACTTGTGTCCATTGCTTCTTGTCCTTCTGCTGGACATCTCTGAGAAGAGTGTGGCACCATCCTCTCCACCACCCATTAGGTAGTTATAGACAGCAACTGAGATCCTTCCTTAGCTTTTTCTTCTGCAGGCTGAATTAACCCAGCTCTCTCATCCTCTCCACATTCTCCAGCCACTAACCACCTTGGTGGCCCTTCATTGGACTTGTATGTCAGTGTCTTTTCTTGTACTGGGGAGACAGAAGCTTGTGAGAGGATGAGTCCATCTGAAGACATTAATCTAAACCCACATTTTTTTGGAAGTGGTAAACTGCATTAATCTCTTCTGGAAGTGAGCTCCGTTAGTTAGGTTCTGATTTTGTGGAATTTTGCCTCCATTCCTGAGCATAAGCTACCAATTTCATGGCTCTAGCAGCTGGTGGTGTATATCCTGATGAGCTGGAGCTTTTCTCTGTGCATACCTGAGGTGACCTCACCTAGACCTGTAAAAGGCCTTGAACATCAGGACAAAGACCTTGCATAATGACTCCCGCGTGAGTGCTGTGATAGAGAATAAGTGAATATCTGAGTTGGGAAGAGCCCAGCGAGGCAGAAGAGAATGCCAGAGGGAAGGGGCAGCTTTCAAGTCAGTTTTAGTGCTACTGAAAAATTCTGACTGCAGTTTTGCGCTTATAGAGGAAACTACAGATGCAGACATGGATGAGGAGTTCCAAGAGAAAGATGAGGATTCAGAATAATTGCTTGAGGAGGAAGCTTTATTCTGTTTTGGGACATTTGGAACAAGTATCAGTTGGCAGGAGAAGACTCTGCTGCAGACCTGTGGTAACCAGCAGAGACAGCCCTCCTATGACAGGCACGTTGAGATTTTCAGTATGTTTTTATCCATTCATCAAATGGCTGTCACCGCGAGTACGTTATCAGAATTGCCCTGGGCACATGCTTTGAGGGAATTCACTGATTCTGGCCTGACTCTGTTTTTTTTTTTCAAGGCTAGTGATGCACAGGAGCATTCACAGTGACATGAGCTGCTGAGCTGTGCAGGCTGGTGTGTATTTTGGTCTTCTTTTTTCCGGTGTGGTGCTGGTTTTCCGTGTCCTGTACACTTTTGGATTAAAATTACTTCATGGTGCTTGTTGGTTCAGTGAGCGGAAAGGTCAGTATTTGTAAAATATTTTTAGTTTGCTTTCATTATTTGTTCATAGAACAGTGGTTGGGTTTTGAAGTGATACTGAGTCCTTCTCCACAGATGCTGGTGAGGAAAATGTGTATTATGTGAGTTTTTCTGTGGCTTCCATGAATTTATATGTTTGCAGAATTTGTGCTTTCGGTTTATGGACAATTTAGTGCTTTGGCCTTCCAGGGGTGTTCTTCATGTGCATATGGANCTGCTGGCTCATGTTCAGCCGGCTGTCAACCAGCATCATTTACACATGATTTGTAGATCCTTTGTAGATTTAAAAAACAGCGAAGATGGGATTTCACAATATAGGAACTATGAACTAAACTATGAACTAAACTAAAACACCCTAAAAATTTGAAAACTGTTTGTCTTCCTAAAAGTGGAAGTGCATAAATAGTTTGTAAACAGTACAGGCTGTAGGGTTTTAACTAAAGAAAATGAGATATTCAGCTGCTAGACTTTGAGGTTTTGGGTTTCTGCAAAGCCTCATAATAACTGTGATCAGCGTGTCTTCTTCGTACCACTGAGGAATCTCAGACACTGGAGTCATGTGGTTCCATCATAACATTCGGGAAGGAGGGTTCAGAGAACCCCCCCACTTTTCCAGGCTGCTGGTTTTGTGGCCAGGATAGAAAGACATGCTGTGGGAAGGTCTTGTGGTAAACCGCTGTCCAGGAAGGTGAGCCCTACAGAGCCTTGAAAGCTGAGACTAATGGACTTTATCCTGGATACAGATATGCTGAATCCCAAAGGGGGAGGAGGTGGATGTCGTGCAATAGCTTTCAAAGAGCATTCTTTAAAACACTAATCTCCTGGTCTGCTTCAATAATTTGGTTTTAGCAATTTCCTTGGTCATGGACTTTCTCTCTTAGCCCCTTTGTCCTCTTTGCCTTTCCTCCAATTCTCTGCCAAACCTGAACCACTTTCCCTTGTATTTCAGAGGCTTTCCTGAAGATATGGGACATTTCCTTGTTTCAATCTTCTCTTCAAAGATCTTCATATGCTGTGTAGTTGTTAAAAACAATGTCTTTGAGGACCTCAATGCCTCCGGTGAGTACTGTAAGGTGAAAAATAACATTTGTTGTTCAGTATCTGTGGTGACAAAGATTTTACAAAATATTCAGCCAATAATTTTGAGATACCCTCTACAGATCCTTTTTTCTGTCATGGAATTTGATCTTACCTTTCTTTCCATGTGCTTGGGAATACGAGTGTAAGGGATCTAATAAACTTATGTCCAAAAGACGCTATATGTCTGCGTTTAGGGACCCAGCACAGGGCAAGAGCCCATGGGATAGGATGCTTATAAATGCAGTAGATTTAGACTGAGATCACTGCGTGGTCCCTCCTAATCCCTTCCTGTGGCTTGTGCATTTTGCTGTTGGTGGGTTTTGCTTTTTTATTATGGTTGTAAGTCTTCCTGAGGATGCTGGGATCTGTGTTTAAGGCCTGTTATTTGTGATGACATTTGGAGCAGATGTTCTGTGGTCCTTTCTGAACTATATATTATGTGATTGAGTCCAATCTCCTCCTGTCACAAGACGCAACTTGGGAACAGCTATTCTTCCACCATCATGGAGAGATGTGTAGTCCTGATCAAAGGAAGCATGTACTTATAAAGGCTAAAGGGAACCCAGCAAAGTATAAATTGCTTTTATTCATCAGAGTTATGCTTTCTGATATTCTGATTGTCTGAGAGGACACAGACATCTGCCTGGAGCCTGGATGAAAGCAGCCCTTTCTTGCAAGTCAAGGGCCCTCCTAGGACACCGTGTACCCAGAATTTCACTTTGTAACTCCCCTTATATGCTCAGCATTTGCTGTGCTGTCCTTGTTGCTCTGTAATGACTCCGAGGCACATCTGGAATTCGCAATGTTCATGTCTTTTTAATACTTCTGTGCCACTTATCTCCTGCTTGGCATTTTCCTATTTCTCAAATGCATTTTTAGTATCTTTCTAGTTACCAGAAATCAAATGATGTTCTGAGATTCGCACTTAAAAAAAATCCCTTTTCAGAATTTGCACTGTTACAGACCTGTTCTAATGAACAGAAGTAAGTGCCTGCTTATTCTATGTATGCTATATGCAGATGCAGAATTAACTGGTATGGGAGGCTGGCTAAAGGAATCCCTGTCCAGTCCTCATTACTGCTTCTGAACTCGTGTGAACTCATGCTTTTTCCTCACTCGCTCACTTTTTGGGAAGCTTCATCCAGCTCCGGTAATTTTGCAGTGTCTGACTAATAACAAAACATACATACAATGAAGCATCTGGGTGAACAGACAGTCTGATCAGAAAAGTGTGAAAAGCAGCGTGGAGATGATTGGTATAGTTCAGAGCGTAGATGCAAGGGCCACATTATCACAGTTACAAAACAACACAGTAATTCCCCAGTTCAATCATCCTGACAACTGCCCTGTGTAGACAAAGATCTTTTTCCCTGAATGGAATCCAGTTTATAACAGACAAAAATCCTGAAAAGGCAATGTCAGAGAAGTGCAGGTTGGAATTCAATGGATACAGACAGTTCTTTCAGTTGGAAAACTGATGATGTTGAGGTTCGATTTTCATTTTTTAACCCAGAACACACAGAACTGTAAACAGAACTATTCCTTTAGAGTCAGTGGAAACTGGGAGATTCATGTACACAATAGTTTAGGAGAAAATAGTATTTTTCATCTATTTTGGGTACACTCATCAGAAGTAGTTTTAGCTCTTGCACAGGCTTTTGAATTTGTAATCTCACATCACAGAAGCACCTGAGCAATACCTACATTTTTTATTTAAAACACAGATTAAGACAGGAAGTTACACGTTGTGTTGGGCAGTGAAACTCAAGGTACCTCAAAGTGGCCTGCTGGAGACCTGCCGCTGCTGCTGCTGGGGGGGGGCACCACCGATGAGTACCACTGCCCCTGCTGCTGCTACCTGCCAACGGAGAGGGGTGTACATTCCCTCCATGAATAGGAGGGGAATAGGTGTACATTCCCTCCAGCATGCAAACATACTGTGCAAGTACGGATGCTTTCCTCCATGGCTCTTTGTAACTGGGAAAATGCTGACCCTCGCACCCGCATTCAGAACCCTCCTCGTCGCCCGATGGTTTTGGGAACGCGCTGCCCCGGTTTCCCTGCCCGCCCGGCGTGCCTGCGCTCGGCAGCGGGCTCGGGAGCGCCAGACCGGTACCCCCAACTCCCGCACGGCCCCTAAGACCTCCCGCCGCTCACACTCCGCGGCGGGCACGGTCGGACGGGGTGGAAGCCGTGGCAAGATCCCCGGGGAAGCGGCACCACCGCGAGAGAAGCCGGCGGGGACCCCCAGCTGAAGCGAGCCCTGCCCGGGGGATGGCAGCAGCACCCCCGGCACGGCCGGGGGCGGGCCGCCGGCGG
>VZTQ01007643.1:0-27302 GCA_013400755.1 Pelecanoides urinatrix | reverse complement strand
GGAAAACACTACCTGCGCTCCTGTTCCTTCCACCAATTGCCCAGTGCCCTGAAGTCCCTTTTGATTGCTTCTGCATGCTTGTGCATCTTTTCAAATAGTGCTGAGAACTATACGTAGGCTAACTCAGGACTTCGTACATCAATTCTTGCAGAGTTTCACCATGATGTGTATAAGAACTACAGGAATTTCCTTTTCAAACTGAATATAGACATCATTTGTATTTTGCAGGTTTATTGATACATTGCTCAGTTCAATGCCCTCTCTTTGGCTTATGACTAAGATTGTTGCACAGCAGTATCTTTAGGTGAGAACTGAAACTCGGACTACTGCTTCCTTCCACTACCTGGCACGCAGGAATATACATTGCCCAGAGAGGTGGTAGATGCCCCATCCCTGGAAACATTCAAGGTCAGGTTGGACGAGGCTCTGAGCAACCTGATCTAGTTGAAGATGTCCCTGCTTATTGCAGGGTGGATTGGACTAGAAAACCTGTAAAGGTCCCTCCCAACCCAAACTATTCTATGATTCTATGATTTCTGTGTCTATGCTAAGCAAGATTGCATAGATAAGAAGTCTTTATTCTGTCTGGTAAGAACTGTGTGCTCTAGGCAAAGAGAAGACAGGAAGTATAGCATGAAGTATGCTGCTCTAATATGTATCAGACAACTCTTTGCAGTCTAGAAGTCCATGAAAAAACACTGCATCTCAGGATTTTAAACCCTTTGTCAAGATTTTAAACCCTTTGTCTCTAAAATCAGTTCTTATCAACAAGGTCATTCATCGGGGGAAGGATTTGATTTGAACAAAACTCAGGGAGTCAGCTTGACGTATTCTCTCCAACTTCAGCATTTCCCATTTTATATTCCTTCTTCCAGAATAATGAAGCAGGAGAGTTCTATGAATCTGTAGTGAAAGATCTGCTTTATTGGCAGATACAACATTTCTTTCACTGCAGGACAATACATTTTCTAAATTTACACTTATATTATCAACCAAGCAACCACTTCGTAACTGACTATGCAAATTGAATCATCATTTGCAAACTAGGGCCCTGCACGGTCTTAAAATTCCTCTCTCAGTGTCTCAGACATTTATTCCCATTCTTAGTAATTCTATAAAAACCTACTATGAGCATTCTTTATTGTCCTGGGTATTGTCCAACTGAGTGCAATGACTTTGATCCCAATATCATTCTGTAAAAGGTCACCAGGTTCAGCATAAATGTATCAGAGGGAAAGGAGGACAGTTCAGGCATGTCTGCATCTATTAACAGTTCCATTTGCATCTTCTTTCTTTTTTTACTTGGCTTGTCTGGTTTGTGTTGCCACTGTTTATGGTATAACAGAATACAATTTTTTTGCAATATTAACTGTCATTTAGCATGCATCTCTTTTATAATATATAGATATGTTTTACTGACATTACAGAAAAATGCTAGCACGAGACCAGTTTTTACAACGTATCACCAGATGGGATTTGTATTCTCCACAGTTTGTAACTGCCCTTGTACTGGAGAAGTCAGCTACTGTCTGCTATTATTTCCTCAGTTCTCAAGTTATGGGAAGTTACCCCCAATTCAAACTTTTGTAGGGAAACACACCCCTTAAAGCTCAGTCCTTGTGATTTGTCTACATATGCTGAAGGGCTTTGTCATGTTTCTCTGCACCTCTGAATAAGGTAGTGCAAGTACTAAAAGCATGTAGCAGTGAAGTCTGCCATTTCATCCTGGGAATGATCTTAAAGTACCTGAGCTGGTACCTCTACCCTGCACTATAGAGTGCAGTATAGACATATCCTAGAACTGTCAATAGCAGTCTTTTTAACCTGCAAAAATATCAGCTTAATTTAATATGCTGTATGCAGAATACTCTTTGGTTTATGTTATGGCTGTAATTAATTACCTTAATGTCTGCCATCTCCTTTTAAACATAAACATAGATCAAGCCACACTGTGAATGAGGGTAGGATATGGGAGGGGGAGAAGGATGCTGTAACCACACGTGCACCTATGTCGTGTGACCCGGTGTTTGTGCCACACCAGGGAGGGAGAGGGTGCTAATGAGGAGAATAAAGTCTCCTTAGCCCCACTGTCATCTCATAACCCAATAAAAGCTTCTGCAAAGGACTGTAAGATAACCATTTGCAAGACTGGGATAAAGACATTGATAAATCAGAACAAATTCAGCAGAGACTTGCCAAGATGGTCAGGGCTGAAGTATTTGCCCTGTGAGGAGAGTCTGAGGCAACAGGGCTGGAGAAGAGATGGCTTCAGGGGAACTAATAGCAGCCCCGGTACCTACAGGGAGGTCATGAAGAAGACAGAGCCAGACTCTTTACCAGGGTGCACAGCCAGAGGTGGAGAAACAACGGTCATAAACTGAAAGAGAGGAAGTACTGACTGCATCTAAGGAAAAATAGTTTTCATTCTGAGAGTTGTTGAGCACTGGAGCAGAGGCCTAGAGATGTGCTGTCTCCATCTTCAGAGGTTTTCAAAAAGAGACTGAGTAAAGCCGTTAGCAAACTGGTCTGATCTGACAGCTGACCCTACTCTGAGCAGGAGGTTGGACTAGAGATCTCCTGAGGTCCCTTCTGACCTGCATGATTCTGTCATTCTCAGGGACTCTCTGTACAAATACAGCCAGAGGGTTAAAAATTTTTATATAAAGGAAACAAAATGTTAGAATTCCAGTCAACCAAGTAGGGAAAATCCTCAGCCAGTTATACAGTCAATGAGCTTTCAGTTTAACACAAGTAATTTTTTTGTGATGGGATAACTGAGGCCCAAAGAAATAGGTTTGGGTGTCAATGCAACACTTACTCCTCATCGTCTCTATATTTCTGATAAGGAGGCTGGCTGTAGTTTTGTTTTTCTGAGAAAAATCTGTTGAAAGTCCTGGAAGGGGGAAAAAATAAAAAACCTGAGCTTTATCACAGCTCCTGCATCTAGAGAAATGTAGCAACACTAAGCTGTCAGGTCTTGGCAAAGAACCAGACTAATGTGAGTGCTCTGAATATTAGAAACACTTTCATTGTAGATATTGTGAGATAGTCCTGAGGCTACAGAAGAGCTTATTCCTGAATCTAATCACTCTAGGGTCAGTTTTGGAAGTGTTTTATTTATGTGGGATGCATAAATGTCCCTCAAATCTGACTTGCTTAACATGATATTTATTATACTTCCAGTTCTTTACCATCTGGCACAATCTCAGGCAGTCAAAAGAGAATTTGATAGTTTTGCAGCTGCTTTTATAGTATCATTAAGACTTCATAACATTTGTCTAATAGCTTCTTGTACACATCAATGTAAGAAACCTTAAAATACATAAACACAGATATCATAATTCATAACTATGAACTGCTTTTTTTTTAATAAATTAAACTTGGTTTTGTCCCTGGAATCTGAAGAATCTCTTGGGATACTCCACTGTGTTCAGAAAAGATCTGTCAGCAGTTCATAGCTCAACAAAAGCACAATATAGTAAACTTCACCAGTAATTAATGTTAGCTTAGTGAAACACATATTAAAAGCCAAACACTTTCCCTCTTGATCTTTTTGTAGCTGCTCCTACATCACTCTCTCTATGAAAAAACAGCATATATAAATAAAATCAACTTTGTTATATAAAACCCAATCTTCTCTAAGCTTGGGAACTGTTTAAATATGATAATGTTGTTCAGTTTTAAATATTCACATTACAAGGTTATTGAAGAAGATTAATCCAGGTGTGGATCCAACCAGAATACCAAACAGTTGTATTTTCCATATAAAATAACTAGCTTCCAAGTGACCTCAGTTTATCCCCAGATAAAAAATGCATCAAGAAGAACTGCAATAAGGCAGCATATAGGAAGTATCCTTTATAGCAGTCTAATGTAAACACAAAAAGAAGGGAATCCATGGGCATTAGCCAGTATGGTTACGTATACCGTGAGACCATTCTAACTGGACAGCATTTCATGCTATTGGTCCTTGTTCTCTAGCAAGCAGTGCACAACATTGTGGAACAAGACCTTATGAAAGACATTTCTAAGCACAGAAGGGACAGAAGGTGCTTAGAAGTGGTGAGCATGGGTTTACCAAGGACAATCATGCCTTACCAACCTGTGTGCCTTTCCTTGATGACTGACCCTGTAGAGGAGAGGGGAGAAATGGATGTCATTTACCTTCTCACAAGGCTTTGACACAGTCTCCCATAGCTTCCTTGTAGCCAAGCTGGGAACAAATGGACTAGATAGGTGGACCACAAAGTGGCTGAAAACTGTCTGGACCATCAGGTTCAAAGGGTTGTGGTGAACAGTTTGAAATCTGACAGCTGGTTATGAGTAGCATTCCTCAACGTTTGATACCAGGGCTAATAATACTTAGCATCTTCATCATGAACGTGGACCATAGGATGAAGGGCATCCTCAGCAAACTTGTGGATGCCACTATGGGGGCAGAGGTTGGTATGCTGAAGGGCAGAGCTGCCAGAAGAGAAGGCTAAAGAGGGATCTAATTACAGTGTACCTGAAGAGAGATTATAAAGAAGAGGAACGCAGATTCTTCTCAGAGGTGCACAGTGGGGGGAGAAGAGGCAACAGTCAAAAGTTGCAGCAAGGGATATTCTGATTGAATATAAGGAAGAAGGTTTTCACCATGAGAATGATTGAGGTTTCCCAGGGAAGCAGTGCAATCTCCTTCTTTAGAGATTTAGAGAAACTTGGCTGGATGAGGAGCAGGGCAACCAGATCTAACTTTGAAGTTATTGCTGCTTTGAGCAAAGAGTTGGACTAGAGACCTCCAAAGGTCCCTTCTAAACATTTATCTTTGATTCTGTAATTAATTAAGCCCATATTGTTTTATTTGCATCCAAGTGTCCTTAGAGATTTAAAAGTGCAGCAGACAGAGAACAAAGTTCAACCATTTGCATAGCTAAACATATTGTATACTTTTAGGCGTACTTCTATATCACTATTAAAGGAGTATATTTAAATATTGCCTGACACGTCAAATATAGCAATTAGGCACGTGTTGCTTTATCGTGTGTGACTGAAACTGGACAGAACATAACTTCTCGTAAATAATTAACTCCTGTTTACTGCTTCAAAACCCTTGATTTGCATGAGGATATCATGGGGCAACTTCTACCAGAGAGCAGGCATGCTGTGCTGCCATAAGGCCAAGGAGGATTCTGCATAGCTGACTATATAAAGAAAAATTGCAGTAGTACAAACGCCAACCAATAGTCTGTGCTTGTTTTCCATGTTGCACTTCTCCTAATATTAAAAAAAAAGAATTGCCAAATTTGGGGTTGGAAAGCTTAATTGTTAGTGTATCTCCACTGTCTTGTTTTCTATGGTTCTTTATTCCTCCATAATAGCTATTTCACTTTTCTGTAGGGTATCCAGTTAGTTGAAGAGCAGAGAGAATATCTCATCTACAAAGGTGAATTATTCATCAAAGGTATTTTAAGAAATCATTTTTAGAGCAATTTAGGCTTTCTTTTCTGGCACAGCTGAATCTAATGCTGTCTTTCCTTACTTCAATTTATCTGTCTTTGGTGTTTGGAGAATTTTTCAGAGTTGATTTACCTCAAATCTTCAAATCTTTTAGTAGGAGAAAACCACCAAAATACAACATTTCAACTTGGTGAAGTAATGTAACCTGACATAAATGGAAATTACTAAAAATTGTAAAAGTAGGTTCATATTCCACAAAGATTAACCTTATGTCCAATTTTTAAGTGTCAGAAAGAGCAAACCGTTTATGACAACTCTGGCCTTCCTAGCGTAAGATGATTCTTCTAAAGGGTAGCTATTAGTCTTCTGTGTTTGCAGAGCACACACAATGTCGGGAGCCCAGTTTGGTCAGCTGCCAAGTACTTTTGTAATATGTTACAGAAGTGCTCATGGCGATTGTCAAAAAAGAGAGTTTTTTAATTTATCGAGTTGTTGTGAATGCAAAGGCAATTATTGAATTCTAGAGTGGAAAAAGAGTTTGTCATGTGATTTAGGAAAGCTTCCTCTTAAGAGAAGCGGTGACTCAGAAAATACTGCTAATAGCTTCTGTAATATTGTCACCAAAGCTATTCACCTACTGAGGGTAAATTATGTAATACATAAATACATAAAATTTCCAGAGCTTGTATTAAGTACATTTGTATGAAAAACTAAAAATATATATAGCCCAAGCTAGAGTTGGAAACAAATTTATTAGTACTTCCACAGAGGACAGTATTTATTTTTAAGTCATGGCTAAAAGAGACAGACTTCTTTTGAGTTCTCAGGTTATGAAGACTGAAGGCTTAAACAACTATGTTTTCTTATTAGTTTTGTTCTCATCCACATGTTACGTATTAGCAAGTTCACTTCCTGCATCTTTTCTAAAATTAAGCCTTCAGCCCTCAGTTTCTTCTTCAGGATCAAGCCACACAACTCATTATTGCGTTGCAACCTTAGACTGTAAATGCCTCAGGGTAGGAGGCGTTTCTCTGTGTAGTACAATGATCCTACAGAGCAGGGCACTGATCCAAGGCATGCGGATAACAGCACAACAACAATAATTAATTGCTTTCTGGTATTTCTTTGTTAAAGTTCTGCCATTGTTTTAAAAGAAAGCTGGTTTAAATCTTTCAGCAGATTGCATTTTGGCCCTTCAAAAACATGGCTGAAAGTGACACCAGTATAAATTGTGAAATATATCATTCTGCACTTTCCCATATTGCACCAAAAGAGATGTAATTTTTAAAGCATGCTAGGAATGTGTAGTTTGGCACAACCATGTGAGGCATTCCCTTTCAGGCCTTTCTTCAGGCAGTGCAAGTTGCTCATAGGTCAAAAAGTTGATCATACACTGATAGAATCCATGTGTCTTTAATGACCAGAGCACACGCTCCTAGTAAAAGCTGATTCAACAAAATGTTTTGTCTTTTCTGTCTTTCTTTGGCTATAGTTACAAGAAAGCAGCATTGTTTAATTAAGAAAGCACATTATTGGAGTTCATAAATTAATCTATGAACAGATTTTCCTGCCAAATCTATAATTCGTATTTCCCTGGGTTTTCTCCTGGATTTAACAAGATTTTTCATGGAAGCTTTCTTACAGCGATTTGCTGCCAATATATTGCAGCACCAGTAGAGAGCTGACTGACTTGAACAAGATACAATCACCTCTTCATAATGACATTCATGATTACCCCTGCAAATCATATAATTATGATAAAGATTTCAAAGGAAAGAAGGTCATTTATTTACATACTGTCCAGAAACATTCAGTCTCTTGATGTGGAGCAAAACCTGAATCTCAATATGGAAGTCTTTAGAGTTACTGTAACAAGACCAATCTGAGTTAACCAGGAAGGAATCAAAGAGGCTATTAATAAAGGAGTGCCAAGAAAAGTGCTACAGGGCACAGTGCTGCAGTATGTATTTACAGCATATTACAAAGGCTGCATTTCTTTCAAAATTAACATCTTTAAAAAGCAGCAAATTTTGTTTGGCAGAAATCAACCCTCAAATTGAGTTTCCGAGTGATCTGGACCTATCTAAATCTTGTGAAATAAGAACAGCCAAGCCTTCTGTTCTTCAGCTCAGCCAAAAAGCAAACCTTAAACATAAACAGCACAAAAGCTTTGGCACTAACCAGAATCTGTAATTCAGCACTGAGCCAGCTATTGAATCCCCATACAATATTTTTGTACTCTGATTTATTTTTCCTAACACCTAGATACCCCAGGGGGGCTTGAAAAACCATTGATGGTTAGTGCCCTATGGACCTATGGCATAGTGTTTTCTCTGAAGAGCTTACAGAACCAACAGCCAAGCAACATGGGCTTGTTTTGTCTTTATTCTCTGAGTACAGATGGTGTTCAGTTCTGCTAAGTTAAAATAAATATCAGAAGTTAAATATACAGTTTATATCCTCCAGACAAGTGATTGCATAAATATGCAGAATTTGCAGCCTTGCTTTTGTATTAATTCTAACCGCATCTCACTTATATCATCAGGCAATGTTTTGCCCTTATTATCATTCACTACCAGTCTCATTTCAGACAGCAAAGCCAGCTCCAAACACACACTAACTCTATGATAACAAAACATCCGTAGCTACCTCTGTAGTCTATGGCAGAGCTCTGAAAAGCTGTGCTTACCCCTCTAGCTGCCAGCAAGAAAAAGGGAGAAGGTGTGTGAGATGAAGGTTCAGAGGTTGCCAGCACATAAGCAACAGCTGCTGATTTCTACTTTCCCATTCTGTTCAAGGCAGAAAGAGCAAGCACAGCTCTTAATGGTTTTCCCATGAGTTTTCTAGCCCAGGTCTTCTTCACCTATTCATCCTGTTTCCCATGCCAGGAAGCACTTAGTCTCAGCCAGGCATCTGTCCTCACTCCTTCGGATGACAGTATTCAGATTGCCTGCAATGACGGTAACCCTGAACTATCTGTACCTGAAAAACAGGGAGTTTATAGGTATCCTCTAGTTTCAGTGCTTAGCATTTGTTAATGTTGCTTTCACCCTGTAGCTATAGCACCACTCAAAAGCATCACGGAAATACGCAATGAATCATTTTTTCCTTTTGTCATGTTAGAAGATATTTTCTGATTTGCAGCAGGGGAGCATGCAATCTTTCTATGAAAGAAAAGGGTCGGGAAGGAGGCTGAGGTCATCAATTTTTTCAGTTACACATAATTTTCTCTATAGACTGCGTGACCCTTACTTTTGGCAATGGAGCTCAAAATGGTTCCTACAGAAGTCATTAGTACTTGTACTCCAGTGGTATCTAAAGCCAGCAGTAGTCCTTGCCCTAGGGAACATTCACTCTCCACCTTTCTTCACCCTCATTGCATATTCTGCCCCCAAGGCAGAATGGAAGCAGTTAACGGTAGCTGTAATGATGACTGCTGTTATGTGAACACTTTCCACTGCAAACTGTGTGGATGCCAATACTGATTTCTCTTCAAACACAGTGCTAATTTAATGGCATTCAGCTGCCCTCAGTAATGGCTAAGTCTGAATTGCAAACTAGGCTCTAGTCTCCACTCTTGCAATTTACCCATCCAGTTTTTCTTCCTTTAATTGACAGAGAGATGGTGAAATTCCCATTCCTGGGCAACCTAATCTAATTTCAATGCTAGTCCTGCTTTGAGCAGGGGATTGGGCTAGAGAGCGCCAGAGATCCCTTCCAACTTGAATTTTTCTCTGATTGTACATTTTTTAAAAGCAGGTGATTAGATGTCCATGTCCAGAGGTGTTCTCAGTGAGAAGAGGCCAGGGGCTGCCCCCGCATCAGACAGAGCCAGCTCCAGCCAGCTCCAAAATGGACCCACCACAGGACACAGCTGAGCCCGTCAGCAACACTGGTGGCACCTCTGGGAAAACATAGTTAAGGAAGGACAAAAAAGCTGTGCAGCAGCTGAGAGGAGTGAGAAAAATGTAAGAGAAACAATGCTGTAGACACCAAGGTCAGTGAAGAGGGAGGGGGAGGAGGTGCTCCAGGCACCAGAGCAGAGATTCCCCCGCAGCCCATGGAGAAGACCACGGCAGGTTGTCCCCCTGCAGCCTATGGAGGACCCTGCTGGAGCAGATATCCACACCGCAGCCTGTGGAGGACCCCATGCCAGAGCAGGAGGGTGTGCCCTGAAAGAAGCTACAGTCCGTGGAGAGCCCACACCAGAGCAGGATCCTGGCAGGAGCAGTGTTCCATGGAGAGGAGCCCATGCAAGGGCAGGTTTTCTGGCAGGACTTGTGGCTCATGGGGGACCTATGTTGGAACAGTCTGTTCCTGAAGGACTGTACCGCATGAAAAGGAGCCATGCTGGAGCAGTTCTTGAAGAAGTACAGCCCATGGGAAGGATCTATGCTGGAGAAGTTCGTGGAGGACTGTGTCCTATGGGAGGGACCCCACGCTGGAGCAGGGGAAGAGCGTGAGGAGGAAGGAGCAGCAGAGACAAAGTGTTATGGACTGTCCACAACCCCTATTCCCCATCCCCCTGCACTGAGTGGGAAGGGGGGAGGTAGAATAGTTGGGAATGAAGAGGTAAAGTTGAGCCTGGGAAATAGGGGAGAGTGAGGGAAAGTTGCTTTTAGTTTTCTTTGTTTCTCACCATCCTGCTCTATTTTTAATTGGCAATAAATTAAACTAATTTTCCAAAAGTTGAGTCTGTTTTGCCCGTGATGGTAATTGGTAAGCAACTGCCCTGTCTTTATCTTGACTTGTGAGCTTTTTCATCTTATTTCCATCCCCCCATGCTGTTGAGGAGGGGGAGTGAGAGAGTGGCTGGATGGGGTCTGGCAGCCAGACAAGGTCAAACCCACCGCAGCAGGTATTGAATTTTACAAACAATTGCAGCCATGCCCTTATCACTTTAAGCACATGAACAACACTACGGAATTCATACAGAGGGATGTATTCAAGTGCATAAAGGTATCAGGATATGCCTTTTATTAGTTGTTCTAGATCTCCACCACTACCAAATCCCTTGAGCCTGTGCACAGCAGAGTTCAAAAAGTGTTGCACTCTGCCACTCACAGTATAAAATGCTGACACATAAAAATACATATGTCTCATATGGTACAACTGTAAACCTAAACCTCTGCATGAAACCATTGAAATGATGTTAGCAGATTTCAATGCTAACATTTTTTGTATACAAAGTTGAGGAAAATATGAGTGAAAGAAAATCTTGCAGCAAGGCTTTCTATTTGCAGTTAGACAGGCTACTTAAAATATCACTCAAACCATTTAATCATTTCCTGATTTAATTAGGAAACAATAAAACTTTCAATTATCAATTTAAGTTCTTTGCTTTCATTGCTGATCTTTTGGGTGAATAAATACAAGCATGATACATAAATGCAACACAGACTATTTCTCAACAGGGTTAAGAAAAACAAGAAAACCCAGTAGTAAGGCAATACTAAATGATGGCAAACCAGAGTTACTGCAAACTGAAGGACTGATTGGTATCACACACAAAGGTGAGCAGGAGTTATGATTGTTATTTCCCTTCCTCCACTGCAGCTATTTTCTTTGTAAGTTTTAATCCTCTGCTCTCACTAGTGTCCACTTTTTTCCAGAAGAAGGAAAAAAAATACTTGTGGTAACACCAAGGATGGAAGGAATAAGGAAAGTACAAGCTTGGGAAAAGGCTGCACACATTTACTAGTGAGTACTGTGTAGCATTTATCCTGCGTATGTTGATAAAACTTGCTTTGAATGTTTCAAAACTGGGCACTTGCAGATCAAACAAAAGCAAAGCTCCAAAAACTTAGCAGCTCTAGAACAGAGTTATGGGCCCAGATGACAGCTAAGGAATTAGCAATGCCAAATGAAGTATGTCACATTAGATTTGCAACATCAAATCTAGCCACCTCTGCTTGCAACATATATCAGAACTAGCTGCACATAAAGAATAGGAAAAAACAGGAGGTGAGTTGGTAAAAAAAGCTTGGATGGAAACATCCATCCAACANTTAATGATTCTACAATTCTGTGATCACTTTTCTTGGGGAGGAGAGGGGAAATGCTGTATTATTATTGATGTATTTAATATGACAGATATGACAGCTGTTCGTGACACACTGTAAACATGCAAGGTCCTACTGGAAGAAACCTGTCTTTGTGTGTGCAAACATCCTGGATGCAGACCATGAAACTGTAAACAAAGGTGGAAAGGTCTGCTTTTGACTAGTAATGGTGTGGGCAAATGTGATATGAGAAAATAATTGTAGCTTTGTAACCAGAAGTTCCCTGTCTCCCAAGACTACCCACAAGTAACCAACTCTGCAAAAGCCGGTGACAGTTAAGGATGTTCCACAAACGTTTGGATTTCTGAGCATCACTGCCACTAATTTTATATGTTAGCAGACCAGTGCAAGTATTTTCCCTCCAGCCTGTCATGCTTTAGGCTTGTAGATACTGCTTATACACAGGAGTATATAAAGATGATCAGTTGGCTTTGAAAGTGTACCTCTTGCTTGTAACAACCGTGGAGCAACTTAGACCAGGATTCAAACTGACAGTGGAATGAAAACACCACGGAGAACAGAAGGAGTTTGCAGTGGATTTCAGCTTAGGTACTTCAGTTGGTACCTAAAGACCGATGTGATAAACCTCAGCTTAATTGTTCTAATAGGAGTACAGAGACACAAGAATAACTAATAAATACATATAGGAAGTTGCAAAATTCTAGTTACAACTGAGAAGAAAAAAATCCCACGCTTGATGTCATTTGCACATTCAGTGCTTAGACTCTCATTGGAATGATTAAGAAGATGCTAGATTATATAGGGTTTTTTCACCTATTTTTGACTGCTAACAACAAATTACTAAGAGTAGCAAATTACTCTGTCTGAAAAATTAGTCCAAAGTTTATAGTTCAGATGAACAAAAAATAAGAAGCTGGATTTCCCTTCCCTGCCAGCCCATTTATGTTGAATAGTACTGGCAGCATTTTCCATATTATGCATAGTAATGCTGTTATCTGGTTCCTCTAGTTTATAAATAAAATACTTGTATCTGCACCTCTCTTTGCCATGATTCACCTCTGTAAGATCACATGGGAAAAATCAGTGCACTGCTTTCTTCTCTACCAGGCAAACAGTGTTGGCTGCCATCGTGCCTTGATACTCAGGACCTGAGCTGTCTGCTTCTTTGTTTCACCTTCTGTGCGGAAAAAGTAGGTACAATAGCTCCACAGGATTTATTTTTAACCAGCTTTTTTACCTTGCTCCATCTGTTCAAAGCAAACAAACATTGTGAACAGGACAGGTAAGAGGCTGGACTAGATGTACGGAGGTGGTTACCTCTCTTCTATTTTATGCAACTCCTGATCTTCAAATTTAATAAACAAGGACTTCTTTCAACCTCTGTGCAAGCATTAACTCATAAACATACCTGTAAAGGACCAGGTAAGAAGCAACCATTTCACAAATAAGACAACTCAAAATATGTCAGTTCTGGGGGGGCGAAGTGTATTCTCAACTTGGGCTGGACAATTTGAGCTAAAACTGCCGTGAGTATGGCAACTGAGGTTTTTAACCTGGGTTAGTAGTAAATGAATACTTAAAAGGGAAACTTGAGGATAAAATCAATCTCCTTTCCTCTATTAAAACCCCAGCTGACTTACCTTTATCTTGGCACAAATGAAGAGCATACTTTCTTCTTTCATTCTTTCTTTGGAATGTAAGCACATTCCTAAATGGAGGCAAGGAGTTTCAGAAGTAGCTACTGATTTTGACTATGGTTTTTTGTGTTGAGTTTGAAATAGCTTAAGAGATCTTTTTAGAAATGCTGTCTCTCTGACTGCAGTTGTATTCAATATAAACTGGAGGTGTACGGCCATCACGGCTTCTTGGCAGCTGAAGACATCTCTGAGGAAGCTTGGGGGAAAGTTATTTACCCTTTCTCTGAAAAACAGAAGTCAGATAAAATGCTGGTGAACTGTGGACTTCCCTTCCCTAGTACTGCTGATAACGGGAGAAAAAACTCTAAGTATTTGTTCCTTGCCAGCATGTGTACAGACTGAAATCAAAGTCGTGTCTTCTCCGAAGAGGCTACTTGGAGTGAACTGTTTCCTACAACTGAGATCAGGGTTTCCCCCACCACAAAGTACTCCTTTTATCTTCCTTTTTATGTGCAGTATCTTCCAGCTGAGAAAACCCCAGCTCCTTTTGTCCACCACCACTTAACTCTTGGTAGGCCTAGTCCCAGATTCTTTGGAAAAACTGACTGTTTGATTTTCACTGAGACTCAACAACCCTGTTTTAGGTTTCACAAAGACTTAAAAAATTTGGACTTGGTAATATACCCTGACACATGTGTCCACAGCCACAAAATGAGCTCATGTCTGAACTAGCCTGAAACTAGAGCTTGGGACTTGTTAAATTAGTTCCCTATGATGTCTCCACAGATCATCTAACCCACCACCTTCTCTTCAAGAACAAGGAAATACTTCCCATGTCATAAACTTCCTTTTTGGTATAGGGCGATCAGACTTAAAATTGTCTGAAAGAGGAAGAATGCTGTTCTTCTACGGGGCTCCAGCTCTGAAGGTCATGAGAAGAAGGCAGGAGTTATTTCAATTGGTAATGACGGAAGATACTCATTCAGATACATTCAGCATGTCAAGTGGCATTTTAAAAATCCTTTAAGGGCAATATGGACACAGCTGCACGTGACTGCTTTTGTCTAGGCAGTAATCGGGCACAGAGGGGTCACATTTGCTCAGGCCTGAATCATCTTGCACAAATCACACTAGAAAGATCTTTTTAAAGGCTTATGAAAAAGATCAGATTTGACAAGCTCAAATTCAACTCTTAAAACTAGGACAGAGAAAATCTCGTAACTTTAAAAATAATAATAAACAAACCTTTACAGTAATTTAAAAGGATACAAAACCAGAGGATCTGTTTTTCAGGAAATACATTTTAACTGCTGTTGCATGTCACAAATAACTGTAACTTCACACAAAGTCTTTTTCATGGTTGTCTTCACTGCAGACAGCAGACCAAGAGTATTGAGGGTCAGTGGACTGTGTCAGGAATTGACTCAGAGGAGCTTTGTGAGATTAGAAGTTGGAGTCCTTTAAAAGCTATTTTCGATTCTAAATAATAATTTCAAAATCAAATTTTATGTGGCACTGAGACATGCTTAAGAGAAATGTTGGTTTTAGATATGACGCTTCCTTCATTATAGTTACCTCACTTATGCCAAGATGGGCAAACTGCTTTGACGGTAATGTACTGGCTGTAAGAGTTGCTGTGTATTTTAGTTCTTTTATGCCAACACACAGGTAAGTAGTTCTCTCGCCCCCAGTGAAATGTCTTTTACTTCCTGAAATCAACACACACACTAGTACTGAATTCAGAGCAGCCACAACCAGTATTTTAGCCACTGCAAATGAAAATAAAACCCAGTCTGATATGGCAGACTCTGTACTTGCTAAAAAATCCCTTTGGCAATTTTCATCTTAATGACCTTCTCAGCTCATATCAGAAGGTTGTGGCCTAGCGGCTTCCAATTTCTTCGCTCATCGCCTGTCTAAAATCATGCTGCCTTTCTTGAAAATGATTCTAAGATTTTTCCCTGGAATTATTAATTTAACAATACTCTACTCTTCAGTAGTATTTCAACACACTTAGACATGCTCATGAATTAACCTTCATAACCTCCATTACAAATTCATGGGTATCATACTTACTACACAAATTAGTTACTGTTAGATGTTCAAACAATCAATTTCATGCTTTCTATCATGCTTTGGGCTTACAAAAATATTTACAGAGTGCTCTCATTAGCTTTTCTCAAATGGGTCATTAAATTTTTTTTTGCCACAATACAGAAGCCTTGGCAACAACTTATACCTTGTGCTGGCTGCCTATCACACTGATCAGCATTGCTTCACTGTTGCCTTAAATTCCCCTCTGTGACTGTATCCATCTGTTGTTTCTTGTCTTACACCTCAAAAGCAATTTGGGGCAGGATTACCTTTTCATTTCAGATTTTTATTGCTTCAGTCACAATGGGATCATTTTCTGTGACTGAAATTCCAACATGCAACATGCACAGTAGTGAACAAATGGGGAGACAGATAGGAAAAGGCAAAATGACTTGCCTAAAATATCCTGTGATGGCTAGGAGTCAGGGCACTATCCATCTTACTGTGTTTGCATCCTTCTCACAGTTGTCATCCTTCTCATTACAGAGGAAGTCCAAGCATTCTAGCGAGGATGAAAAATCAAATTTAAAAAAGAAAGGAAGATTACAATGGGTAATTCTAGGGAAAGGGAAGAGTTACTCATGCAATTTTCTAAGAGCTTCGAAACTCTAGCAAAGCTCATGTAAAACATGTCATGGGTGCTTTTAACCACTAGGAGCCGTATTCAGACCATCTCCCGCCTATAATGGACCTGGCAAATTTTAGCATTCAGGTCAAGGGAATAGTGAAGATCTTCTGTCATCCAGGGCTGCCAGATGCTGTGATCCCGCACCTCGTCCGTCCTTGTGTTTGGGATTGCTAGGCTCCCAAGATGCCCGGGAATGCCCGACATGTCCCAGCCTGAGCTGAGACATAAGCTTTGTTATAACACCAACCATAAAGAGGTACCTACCTTCAGTCTAGATTTTCTCACTGTCCAAGTGCAATCCCATCACACCCAGCACAGACAGCCAGTATTGACAAAGCTGGAGGGAGGGGAAGTGGTTCTACTGAATCTTACACAAAAACTTACAGCAAAATTTGCAAAGAGAGGGTTGTAGGCCTTCCTGATTCTGGAGGGGTTTGTAGCTATAACTCCTACTTCTCAGGAAGTCACTTCAGCTAAAGGGCCTATTCTCATTAATGACCCATCCTGTTTTCACAAAGCTCTGGACTCCACAAAGGTCTGGAAAGGGGGCAAACATAGCTTGGCTAGGATTGTTAATTGCAATGGGTTAATACACTTTTTTGCCTTCAGTTTGCCTGAAAACCTGATGACATTGGGTGTTTGATTGTTTTAAATATTCATTCTTGCAAAGCTTGAAATGTCTCTTTTGGGGAATTTTGCACTCCTGTGATATTCACCATTTCAAAGCGCAAATATCACAAATGCCTTTAGAAAAATATGTTAGGTCAGCTGCAGAAAGACTGGAGTCTCTCTATCTACTGCCTGTTTTGCCAAACAGGCATCAAAATATGAGGAGCTTAATGCAAAGAATCCAGATCTTTGCTGCTTTTCTCAATCAAATTCTGTCCAGTCTAACCAGTTCACACACACACAAGTTTGCAGGACAAATTCATAAGCTTGTACAGAATTCAAAGGCTCAGAAAATTATTTAGAAAGCAAACCTTTTGATAACTTTTTCATTATCCAAGGAAGGAAATAATAAACAAATCTGCATTTAAAAATGCATTTTTAGGTATTATGGCTGTGATTTATTATAGCAACTTCCACAGCCTCACTACATTGGCCACCTCTTTGGAAGCTGAAACATCTCATATTTCCCAGCCTACTACAGATGTGAGCGAGGAGGATTAATTAGTTGACGCTTTGAGAGGTATTTAACTACTGTGTGATGGAACAGGATTGCAGTGCTGTGCGGTTCTCATATAAAGAGCAAGCACTTAATAAACACCTAAATAATATACAGATGAAATTTGGTCCCATGAGGTTATAGTTCAACAGGTGCAAACCAAACACCACTTGCTACAATTGCAGGTATGAGAAGCAGCAGCACTGAAGGCATCCTTAATGAAGTGTGTGGCATCAGAGTGACCAGTGTGTTACAGATTGGACACACATAGGTTTGAACCTGGCTTGGCAAAAATGTTGAAAGTCAGCTGGCTCAGCTGTCAACTGTATCCATTTATATCTGATCATACAGGCTAAAGACTCATAGTTGGCTGTATACGCTCCTAGCTACATCTCTCTCTTTTGTACTAGTGGCTACTCAAATCGCCATGCCTTAACACTGCTACCTTTGGCATACCACAAGCCTTCATGTATTTTACTGAAGTGTAACAGCTACGTAAAACAAGCTGGTTCCATGTGACTTAACAGTTCTCTGCTCTTCATCTGCAAAGACTACAGAGCCAGAGCTTTAAAACTGTTGTGCTGGGCAACCAAACCACAAGGACCAAATAGGTGGGACCAGGCCACGGTGTGTGGCAGCAATGCGATGTATGCACACTAGCCAAGCAACTCTGTGTCTACTGCACATTCCTCATGCGTCTTCAGGGCTGGACCCCCTTTCCCAGCCTGTCGTGTAACCCTGAGCAAACCATTCTACCTGCCTACCACACATTTCTCCTCTGTAAAAAGAGAATGAGAAGGCTTCCCTCATCCATGGGGATCACTTCCTAACATATGCAAAGTGCTTTGAGAACCTCTGATTAAAGGAGTAAATTTGGATATTTTATTAATACAAGCATTATTTCAAAGATCAGACTGCATTTGTAGCATGTGATGCTGACACACTGACAGCCTTTTCTAAAAGGAAGCAGTGTCATGGCTGTGGACTAGGGGTTTTTTAAGCCAGCTACACAGAGAAGTCTTTCTAGCAACCTGCAAAAACTTGCACAAATAATTTTTGAGCACCAGCAGCAGTGAATCCTGGTTTCCTGGAGGTTTGTGTCCTGACTGGCTGACTTCCATATCTAAAGAAGCAAAATCACCAAGTGAAGCTTTTCCCACAATAGCAGGACCTACAAGGTGTCCCTCCCACCTGGATTCTCTAATGATGCATGGGTTTCCAGCCTTCACTTCGGTAAGTATGCCTACAGGTGTTTTATTCTCTACCCATCTCCCTGTTTTCACAAAGGTGGCATGAACTTGTGTTCAACATTTTGCCCTTCTGTCACATTTGACTGAAAACAGATTTAAACATTATTAGCAAGAGAAGGAAGGATGAGGGGAAATCCATCCAGGTGCCATGGTTCTGCAAGTCTCCATAGGAAACCAATCAGAAAATAAGCAATTAAACTCCAGCCAGTATCAGAGAAAGAGAGGAAGACACAGCTCTCATCAGACAGAACGAAAATGCTCCAACAGTAAAAAATAACAAGTGTTTCACTCTCTGTGAAGGTCTCTTTCCAGGCAGCACAGAACATCCAAACACAACCTTTTCCTCTGAAATCCAGCACTCACTGGATTTTTTGCTCAGCTTGCATATGTTGTTGCTGTATGCAGGAAGCACCTAGGTCTTTTTCTGATCTCCATGACAAAAAGCAAGAATAGATAGCTAGATTTGCAAAATCTGCTTTTTATTTCCCTGCTTAGAGAAAATAAATTCTGTAGAGGGGGCACAAAAAGAAGCGCTGACAGCTTTCTGGAGACAGCAAGAAAACCTCCTTTGGCTAAGTTCCCAGTAGAAAAACACGTGTTGTTGTGATGCTAATTATGTCACACACATCTGTACCTTTTTGTGCTTTTCGAGGAGTTAATAGTTGCTGCCACAGATCTAGCTCTCGTGGAATTAGCCTCCCTACTCTGCAGGGTTAATGTTTGCAAACAAATGCACAATCATTCGTTTATGCTCAGCTGCATGGACAATACAGACACAGTTATGTGCAAACAACACCTCGCCTTGTAGGCAGCCAGTCACATGCCTAACATTAAGCGTAAGTCATGTGCAAACTCATCTCTGGCCCTCGTCCAAATCCCTGCTTACCCTCCCACATAAGAATGTACAACATTAGGTGGCACTGAATACCTAAATTGAAATTCTCCTTAGTTTTATTGAAGTAACAGACTGCAGCTCCTTTTGGTCTTTGCCAGCACACAGGTGGGAACAGCCATCTTGGCCCCAAATTACATGCAGAAGGCAGCACACTTAAGCATCTTATTACATTACTACAGCATCTTAAATGACTTCTAACAACAGTTCAGAGACCTCCTACCGAGGCTTGGCAGAGCCTGGCCCCCATGGCCTAGTAGTCGTGGGTAGCAGGTGGCCTGAATTGCTCTCATGAACTCAGTATGCCGTGTTATTCCATCTGTCATAGGCACCATAAGGTATATCCACCCTATATATTAAGCTTGCCATGCAGGCTGAGCTGCCCAGCTGAGGCTGTGCCTGCTTATGAGTTCCTCTAGCCCTCTCATTTCTCTGTCTGCTGGATCATTGAGCAGAGCTGAGCTCAGGGATCAGCTGAAACAGAGGAAGTAGCAGCTGAACAGCAATTAGGAGCAGCTCAGTGCCGTCCCAGACCACCCCACCAAGTTCTGACCCTGGGGTCTCTTAAAGACTTTCACCCTTGGCTAAAGTGCACTGTGGCCTGGGGATGGAGGTTTTACAGTGTGATCAGCAGGCCCAGGTTTAATACATGATGTGAACATAGCCATAGTAAGCAGGTGGGTGAAGTCTTCAAAGTTACATATTATAATAAAATTATAATTAAATATATATATTTAGACCTGTTTTAGGATATAGCCTAAAAAAAAAGGTAGGTGTCATTCAGTGTGTTTTCCATACTGTACATACAATTACCAGCACTCTGGGCTTCAGGGAGAGGAAAGCCACTGCAT
The DNA here is from genome assembly GCA_013400755.1 of Pelecanoides urinatrix. Taxonomy (NCBI): domain Eukaryota; kingdom Metazoa; phylum Chordata; class Aves; order Procellariiformes; family Procellariidae; genus Pelecanoides; species Pelecanoides urinatrix. The sequence goes on along the minus strand of VZTQ01007643.1, from coordinate 7,323 downwards.
GCCCCCCTGAAAAAACTGCTTTCTGAGATCTGGCTTTGAAATGTTTTGTGCTTGATAGTCAAAGTGCTGTTTGTGCACAGCCCAAATAGTGCAAGGGACCAGCACAGCAACCAGCACTTCACCCAGGAAGACTTGCCTCTAGGCTCCCATGGGAGCAGAAGCTGCTTGTACCCATTGCTCAGCAGAGTGTGAGAGTATCTGAGTGCCATCCCCTCACTTGACAGGCTTTCAGATTTGGTTTCAGTGGGTACTCACTAATTTAAATACTCTGGCTAGAGGTTGTAGCACTTCAGATATGCTTTCTAACTTCAAAAAAGGCACACCTGACAGTGCAAATTAGTCACAGCTAAGGAAAACCTAAGAAAATGCATTAAAATTAGAGCAAAGACTTGGCTCCCAGGAGAGACTAGTGTTTTCATTAGCTGCAAACTACAGATAAGATTTTTTTTTTACTGTTTCCTATTTACATTTTGAGAGCCAGAGTTGCTGGATATTCCCTTCAACCAGGAGCTCTTGAGTGCTTCACACCCCAGTTGTTCTCCACGATTTCTAATCACTAATCTCTTCTGGAAAATTCAATTCAAGCCCATGTCTACCTCTAATGGAAGGAAGCTTCAAGAATCTGAGGTATATTCTTTTTGCATCAGTCTATTTTTGTATCACTACAAATGTTTTCCTGCTGTGTGGGTCTGCAGTAAAGTCCTTGCTATGAAAATCACCTTCTGAGGTACAATAGAAACCGAAGGGAAATGTCCCTTTTGCAGGTTGTGGGGAGGCCTCATGAGCCAAGGCACAGCCAAGCCAAAATGCAGATGAGGTCGAAAGGACGCACACAAGCACCAGACGTGTCCATCTCTCACCGCTCATGCCACGCGCTGCAGCTGGAGCAGGATATTTTGCCAGGAAGGAAGTCACCTCCTCACCCCCGGTGGGATTTCCCCTAGTATGCAGATGGCTCTGGTGTGATGCGAAAGTCCCACCGCTTCCTAAGCAATTCCTCATCCCCCTCCTGTACCATCAGCAGCTGCTACCTCGCTGCTGAGGCTGCTTTCAGGTTTTACAGGGAGGTAGTCACAGCAGAGGGTGCTGGGCGACTGTATCAGCCTTGCCCAGGCAGCAGCATCCATGGGATGAGCAAGGATCTGGCTACAATAAGGGGCCTTTGGTTTACGGTCCTGCTCTAGTACTCTGCCAAAGAAGGATTTTGCCAGGTTATGTTCAGGACCACTAATTAGACTCTGTTTCCAGATGTTGCCCAGAGAGGGACTCTGAAAGAGGAAAGGAGGTGGTGGATTTTTTTTTTATATAAAAGTAGAAGTTTGTTTTCTGACAGCTGGACAACATTTAAACAGCCTGGCAAAACCTTACATCAGTTTTAAAGACATGCTTTACTGGAAAGTGATTTCTGCTACAAAAAAGCCGCTGGGGAAGTAGAATGGTTTTTATAAAAATATTTCAAATTATCATTCTAGCAGAGGAAGTGAGAGAAAACGCAAGCTTGAAGTTTCACATTGTCTTCCCCATGGAGAATAATCCATTACTATCACATGCGGTGCAGGTGGATGGGAAGGGAGGAGNTTAGTGATTCTATGATTCTACGATTCTATGAAGGAAACGGACAGTGCCAAAACCGGTTCTGTGAAGATAAATCACCACAGAGGAAGAGTATGAATATTAATTCAGTAATGAATATTAATTTGTGTGTGTGTGCTCTTTAGGGGCTTGAGATAAATCCTGTTTGGGGTGCATCTACCAGAGTCCTGAGCAGTGCTGGGGAATTTCCTCCTGAAATTCAGGGCTGAAATCAGAAACTCGGTGGTCATACATACGAGAACCTACAGCTATATGTATATAAAGTTTTACATTTTGGAGAGGTGGCAAGCAATACCTATAATAGCTTTAAGTTGCTTAAACTTGATAGTGAAGTAGACAGAAAATATGAGGTGAGGGAAATGGTCTGGACAAGGGTGAATGACTCTGGACCAAAGGGACTGAGTAAGATGACTGAAAGTAAGGATTTGAGCCAGAGATCCTGAAAAGACACTGGAACAGGACAAGACCTGGGAGATCACCTTCCTCCAGATACTGCTTGAGCATGACTGTCCTTTCCACTGCAGCTGAGATGGCAGTCTCCTACCTGAGCTGTTGCTGTAAGCATGGTGGCTCATTCATATTTTGCAAATGTGTTTCTTTCCGCCTACCATGAAAAATTCCCTGTTGGCAGCACCCTGCATCACCTCTGACATGGCTTTTGGCCAGGCCCTTGAAGATGCAACACTTGATGCTTCTGGTTGTTAACTGACGCACGATGTGCAGAAGCACCCTGTGTGGGCTGTGCTGAGCTACCCTCCAGACCACCTGCCCCCACCTGCCGTCCTTCTCCAGGCAGCATTGGACCTCTTGCCTTTTTTTGTGGTGCCCTTTTGGCACGTGGCCTCTCCCCACTTCCCAAACTGTGACAGGGGTGATTTTTTTCCTCTCCTCAGGTCCCTTCCCTTCCTCCCTCTGCATGGGTGTCGCTGCCCATTCACCACAGCAGTACTGGATACAAGCACTGTGAGTAAAAGCTGGGAGACTACCAGCAGAGGAAATGCTTTGAAAATGAGATCTCCTACTTCTGTGCAGAGGAACAGGCTATTTTAGGACCAGACTGTGTTGGAGATATGGGCTGGGACAGGATTACTGCAGCTGCTAAAGGAAATGCTGTTGTATCTAAAGCTTCCCAATAAGCAAGGCGATAGACATCACGTAAAGAAACCCTCCAGGCTCACCCGTTCCTCTCCTCCCTCTTTGGCATGGCCTCTGGACTCAGAAGCAGTAGGCAGGAGTTTCCCCAACCACAGAGACCGCTGCTGGTTTACAGCAATGTAAGGGAGCAACCCTGCCATTCGCACCTTCCTTGAATAATAACAGTTTCCACACAGGCTCCTAATTACAGCAGAAAGGAAAGGTTGTCCTGCTGTCAGTCTGAGGGCAGCACAAAGGAGCGTGGTAACACAAAATTCCAGCAGTCCTGGGCATATTTAGCAACATTGCTAAGAAAAATTCAGTCCTGAGCAGCTCCCAAGGAAATCACACCCCCTTGTCTGCCTGAGATTGATTCTCCTTCCAGCTGCAGCACCCCAGCCATTTAAATGAAGTCAGATAATTAAACATACTATGAAAGTAGCTACAGTGTGCTTTCTCTGTCAAAGCTCTGTTGGGTTTCACTAGAGATGCTTCAGCTGAAACCTTCAGTTCTTAAATTTGCTCGTAAGCAGTCTGTTGGGACTGGCAGGCCACATACATGTCATCACCTCTGTCTTCAGTACATAGGTCCCATCTGCCGAGGCAGCAGCCTCTAGCATGTGGTACCCAAAAGCAATCCCAGTAGCCTGACTTTGTGTATACTTCTCCAAGCTACATCTCTGTGCTACAAGCAGGAGAAGCTGCAAGTCACGCTGTAGAGCCCTGCAGACCTTTGTCCGTCATGATGCTGAACGGTCGCTCTGAGAATTACCTGCAGATTTATTACTCTTCAATGTAACTTGAGAAGAACATTGCTGTCTCTATTCTTGCAGAGATTTACAGCTCATTCTGCCTAGAAATAGGGCTTTTTTCTTTTTTAATTGAGTGATCTGTCTTTTGGGGAAATATTTTATTTTGTGCTGTATGTTTCAAGGTCTTTGACTGTGTCACTTCCACTTTATTTAGCTACCCTGTCATACCAGCCTGTGTACTCCCTGTTCCACTATCCATGGCAACCTTTATGGCTCATACATTTATTTTTCCTTTTATGCATCTCCATGATTCTTCCCAAACCGACTCTTGAGACTGGAATGTGGCCCTAAATTAGGACTTATCTACATGGAGACTTTTCCAGAGATTCTCTGTGGAAAGACTTGCTGCAGCATACACGTTGTGCACGTGCTGGGAGTTATACCAGTGAGCTGTCATAATTCACTGTGCCTTTGTGCCATGATAAATTAGTACAAGCACTAACTCAGGAAAAAGTCTGTAGCTATTACTGGAGAAAGGTCAGTTAAGAACTGTGTTCACTGTGTGGCCACATGCAAAAAGCAAACATATATGAGGCTATATAAAGGATGGCATGAAGGGTTATATAATTCAGTTACACAATGTATGTGATTGCTGTCATCGGAAGACTGTCTTCAGTGCTTGCCACTCTGTTTCAAAAATAAATAACAGGACTGGGGAGTTCAGGGACAAGTGGCATTCTTACAGTGATGAACCAAAAAAAACTAAAAGAAGGATTGGAGCCATTTATCTGGGAAGGATAAGATGTGATAAATAAAATAATGAACAGTCTAGGACATGTGGATGAAGAATGCCTGTTTTCCCTTTCATATAATAAAAGAGCAAAGTCATTCAAAGAGATGAGAAATAGCGAATTTAAATTTTACAGCAGCAGCACTTGCTCGACATAGTTACAAACCACGGAGCTCTGGAATTTACTTAAAACCCAAAAGTGAGAAATCTTGATGTGGTAACAGGAACATATACAGTTGCAACATTGAAAGCTAAAAAAACAAAAGGGAGATAAATGCTTCAGTATCTATTATATAGGGGATTGATTTACATCATCAGGGAAAAAAAGATACCAAGGCTTGTTTCCACCTTCTACTGATGTCTCCATTACTAAACCCTCTCAGAAACAAGCTATCCCACCAAATGACCATGCATCCAACAGGACAGTGATGTCTGTGTTCCTAAGGAACAATAACAGCACTGAAGGCAAAGGAGCTGCCTCTTATTTCCAGAAATGTGTAACGTCTGCCTATTGTGCCCTTGCTGATACTTAGCATGGCTGCACACACTAGAGCCACTGTTAACAACTTTCAGAGATGCCAGTTCAGCCAGTGAAAAATATTATGTCTGAAAGAGCTCGGGTTTGGTGAACTTTCATCAGATCTGAATTCCAGCTCTGGTTGCCCTGGAAACTCTGGGATACTGAAGACACCTCATCTCGAGGCAGCTTTCTCCGGGGGGTTTGCTTGTCGCCAGGAGCCTCAGCCACCACAGCACTTGCCGAGAGACTGACGGGAGCATCAATTTCACTCAGCAACTGCAGGGCAGGTCAAACTGCTCCTTCCTGAGATTAATATTGGTTCACATCCAGTCCAGACCTTTTGAGCTGAATTTTCTTAGTTCAAATGCACATCTGTGCCATATGCCAGCTGCTCCTGGCTTTCAGTTACTAATTCCCCCAGGTGGGTGCAGACACCGTATCTCATTTGCCCTGACAAAGTGGCAGAGAGAGCTCAGGCAGTTCAAACATATCCTAGGAGAAAGTGAACAGTGGATAGACTTCTGGCCACTGTATCACAGTTTGCTACCAAACACACAGCTGTCCTCCAGTTGCATTGCGAGATGGAGCCAGACCGACTATTCTTCTCATGTCCGTTACCAGTTTTCCACTGATCTTGGCTGCCTGGCCTCCATGCTACATGAAGCTGAGAAACTGCAGCGTTTATAGATTTCATTAGGAGCTACGCGTGCTCAGTGCCTCTCGGACCAGGAACCTATTTAATTCTGCTCTAAAGGATGATATTTTGTGGCCAAGTTTCTTCCTCAATCCCAAGGTTTTACAAAACTCTAATAAAAAAGTTATGCATCCAGGATCTAAATCCCCAGATTACGGGGCATTCTAGGAGTTAATCATAGAATCACTTAGGTTGGAAAAGACCCTTAAGATGATCGAGTCCAGCCATAAACCTAACACTGCCAAGTTCGCCACTAAACCATGTCCCTAAGCACCACGTCTCCATGTCTTTTAAATACCTCCAGGAATGGTGACTCAACCACTTCCCTGGGCAGCCTGTTTCAATGCTTGACAACCCACTGACTGGAAAAGGGGAAACATAACTCCCATTTTTAAGAAGGGAAAAAAGGAAGACCCTCGGAACTACAGGCCAGTCAGTCTCACCTCTGTGCCTGGGAAGATCATGGAGCAGATCCTCCTGGAAGCTATGTTAAGGCATATGGAGGGCAGGGAGGTGATTCGAGACAGCCAGCATGGCTTCACCAAGCGCAAGTCCTGCCTGACCAACCTAGTGGCCTTCTATGATGGAGTGACTACATCAGTGGACATGGGAAGGGCTACAGATGTCATCTATCTGGACCTCTCTAAGGCCTTTGACACAGTCCCCCACAACATCCTTCTCTCTAAACTGGAGAGGTATGTATTTGATGGGTGGACTGTCCAGGGGGTGAGGAATTGGTTGGATGGATGCATCCAGAGGGTAGTAGCCAATGGCTCAATATCCAGACATAGATCGGTGATGAGTGGTGTCCTGCAGGGCTCTGTATTGGGACTGGTACTGTTTAATATCCTCATCAGTGGCATGGACAGTGGGATCAAGTGCACCCTCAGCAGGTTTGCAGATGACACCAAGCTGAGTGGGGCAGTCAACACACCTAAGGGACAGGCTACCATCCTGAGGGACCTGGACAAACTCGAGAAGTGGGCCCATGTGAACCTCATGAGGTTCAAAAAGGNCATCCCTGGAAACATTCAAGGTCAGGTTGGACGGGGCTCTGAGCAAGCTGATCTTGTTGAAGATGTCCCTGCCCACGGCAGGGGGGTTGGACTAGATGATCTTTAAAGGTCCCTTCCAACCCAAACTATTCTATGATTCTATGATTGCTTTGGCCAGTTTGGATGAGCTGTCTTGGCTGTGCCCCCTCCCAGCTTCTCACTGGCAGGGCATGAGAAGCTGAAAAGTCCTTGACTAGCTTAAGCACTACCAAGCAACAACTAAAACATCAGTGTGTTATCAACATTCTTCTCATACTAAATCCAAAACACAGCACTATACCAGCTACTAGGAAGAAAATTAACTCTATCCCAGCAGAAACCAGGACAGTATCCACCCCTTATTCTATACAATCTCCATCATGTCCAAGTCCCACACTTTCCAGTACATTCCAATTAATCACCACCACTTTTCCTGTCCTTTGATATATGCACAGAGATATCATTCCCTTAGTCTATGGGCCATCCCTCTAAAATGTCCATTGAGTTCATTTAGTCCATGACTTTGGGCTCCATCTGTCATAACAGTCCTTCAGGGCAGGAGAGATGGTGTGTGGTGTTGGATTGTTGCAGGCTGGAGCCAGTTCTGGTTCCATTATTGCTGCGCTTGTCCGGTTCTATCATTGTTGCACTTTGCTCAGTGTCACCAATATTATTCTTCATTAATGTAGGTGATTCTTGCTGTAATAACGTTGATATGGCATATAGCCACCATAGAAGTGATGATATACAGTATTATATAGCAATTAACATCATATAATTTAATTCATTGGCTATTCTTACCCAAA
>VZTQ01007640.1:22541-53133 GCA_013400755.1 Pelecanoides urinatrix | reverse complement strand
CCCGGCCCCCCGCAGCCGGGCCGGGGGGCAGCCGGGGCGGGGAGCCGCCCAGCTCCCCGCCAGCAGCAAACCTCCGAGGAGAAGGGTCCCCGACCACCCTCGCCCCAGCGCAGAGGTGCCGGAGGGGCTCAGCTGGCTCCCAGCCCTGCAGGGAGGCTCTGGGTGATGCTGCCGCTCCCCTCCATCCCCAGCCGCGGCTCGGGATGCCTCCCTCAATTTTGCACAATTTTAGGCAAGCCTGCAGCATCACCAGCAGACTTTCCTGCAACCTCAGCTGTAAAACCCCTGCTAAATGCTCCTGGGAGCTACGTGTCTGCGCAGGGGTTATATAGGTGTCCTTCTCCTGCAGGAGGTGAACACCCTAATTAGGAGGGAAATAAAAGGAGGGGCAGGTGATTCCCTAATCAGGACAGAGTTAATAGGTGATGCAGCAGCTTTTAAAAGCTTCCTAAGGCAGCAATCTGGCTTTGGGAAAAGCAACTAACTGCAAAGTCTCTGCTAGCTGTGCTCCAGGAGCTCCCCGGCACAGAGGGTGTGATAAGGAGAGTTATTGTTGCTCTGCGTTCATAAAAAGATTATTGTTAAGGAGGGGAAGAAAGTTGTAAGTGAAATAAATTGGAACAAGCTCAGTGTTTGAATAGAGAGTAATAATGTTATGATAATTTGCATGCACAGCCTCGGCCGCTCAAGAACCCTAATGTATTTTATAAAGTCTTGTAATACAAAGAGCAATCCTATAAGCGGATAGCAGTAGAGCTGGCCAAATCTAACAGAGGAGAATCTGCAGAAATGACATTTTGTTGTGTAGGAGAAAGCAATAAGAAGCAGAGCTGAGACGTAACCCTTGGTGTCCTTCTGGAGCAGAAAGCTGGCAAAAGATTGTCGCTTGCTTATATGATCTGGTTTGCTATTATGAGTCTTACAGTATTTTATTTTTCCTGCATTTCAAAAGGTTATATCTAAATATCTGTTTGCAAATGAAATACATGGAAAAAATCCTGAAGGCCAGAACTTCAATACTAGATCTTTCCAGAAAAGGTCATCTAGAAGAAGGGGCTGCTGACAGCTCCTGGACTGGGCTGGAAGGATCAGAACAGGACAAATATGGGGGAAACCGGAGCCCCATCAGCACCACCGTTCACTGCCAGTTTTATTTGCTTTTAGCTTGACAACCTGAAATACCTGAACAATGGCAAAGCGTTTTGCAATGGTGGGGCTTCCCCAGCTCCTCCACCGTGTAAGTGATAGATCTAGGCCACAGCACGCTGAAACATCAATCAGACCTTTACGAGTCCCCAGCGGCTGCAAATCAATGAGTTCTAGCAATAATTACCCATTTTATCTTTCTCTTTATTAATAGTTAGACATTTTTAATCTTTTCTTTGCAAACACGATGTTTCCCTGCTGTGGTTGTCCTTCAGTGGGAGCTGCCACGAAAGCTCCTTTCTCCGATTAGAGACTTTGCCTTGAACGACGCTGCTCCCCGATCTGGAACGACACAACCAGGGCAGCCGGGTGACAACTCCGCCGATTCACCTGGGGGGTGACACCATCTCAGCCCATCTCAGCCCATGTCCGCCAGACGCGGTGTAGCCAGTCTGGGTACCACGACGCAGAACTTGTGACGGCTGTAAGGGATGTTCTTAAGCTCTTAGACCGAGCCCTCGCCATGGGTTGTCACAACCTACAGCCGCCGCTTAGAGAGGTGTCCCTGGAAGGCGGTTAGCTCTTCAGGTGGTGCTGCTAATTAGGGATGTATGAATTAAAAAATAAGCCCTGTGTTGACACGCAAAGGGAGGTGGGACTCTCAGAGATTGTCAGTGGAAATGATAGACCTTATCTCCTCTAACACAGGCCTGGGAAGGCTGGTAATGCACTGTCACCTCTGGAAAACAAAAGGGGGAAAATACCAAAACAGAAAACAACCCTCCCAAAAGAAGTAACATAAATTACATTTATTGTAAAGACCAAAATTTTCCAGCAAGTCCAACCACTGCTTAACTTTAAAGCAAGCGAGAGGAAGGACGCTGGAGCATCTGCCATGCCAGAAATACCCCCAGCGCCCAGAGGAACAGGTAAAGAGCCCCGTTCCTTGTCCAACAGTGCAAGAGGGAGCTGTGCCGGGGATGCGGACGGAGACGGATCTGGCTTTTCTGTCCTGGGGTGGGGAGGGGAGAGCGGGAACCGTATTTTGACTTCTGGGACTATTCAGCAGAATAGATCTTTGAGGGTGATCCCAGAGGCTGCGTTCCCTCCCCAGGACTGTCCTCCAAGCCCACGCACTGCAGACGGGCTTTGATGTCCAGCTTCCAGCGAGTGAGGAGAAACCGAGACCGATTTCTTGTCCGAAGAGATGCTCGGTGCCTCCAGCAGCAGAAAGACTCCCCGGGCTGACCAGGTCACCACGGTCTGGTACCACCAGCAGCCTTACGGGGCTCAGGATGTTTCACCTCTCCATCTGCTCCCTCTGTGCCACCTCAGCGAGCTTCTGCCCGAGGTGACTGAGCCACATCAACATCCATCCCACCGTGGTTGGCTACGCTGACCCCACCATCGCTCCCTCCTCAGCTGGGACGTGCCCTGCTGCTTCCAACACCTGAAACCACCCGAGTCTCCAGGTCTTCCTGAGCAGAGCTTCCCTTGGCACAGGGACACAGAGATGGGGACAATGAAGATGACCACGATGAAGATGATAACCTCAGGTCTCCCCATCCCTGCTATTGTGCACAGAGATGCTGCAGGCTCTGCCCAGAGATGCACGCGTTTCTCCACCGGTGCCAACACCTCGAGATGTTCAGCCACCTGCAAGGGGTGGCTGATGTGCCGTTTTCACCTCTCCTGCCTCTGCCGTGTCACCCCTCTTCTCTTACCCACCTCCACTGGGGGACCAGACACGTTGTCCTCTGCCGCTGGCTCCACCGCTGAAACTCCAGCACGGGTCCAGGTGCTGCCTCCTCTCCTCTGGCTGTTTGCCACAATGGGCTGAGCCCGCTGCCAGGGCTGGCGGGGGGAGGACAGTGTTTCAGCCCTCCGACGGAGGAAAAGGGGCTGTGGCATGGAGGAAAAGAGGGGCTGGAGGCTTTTCTGTGCCATATAGATGGCATAATGAGGATACTGTGCACGTGGAAACATCTTTAATCTGGAAAGCAACTCCAGATGAGGTAAATTCCAGCTCCTGTCGAGGGGCCAAGCATACACCCAGAGCTCCCCAGCTGGGGCAAGGACCAAGACAGCTCTCCTGGCTGCTTCCAGGCAGCGTGGGACAGGTAAAACCAGGGAGAGAAAAACCAGAGCAGATGCTAACGCTGTCCCACGTAGGCTGACCCAGCCCCAGAGCCCGGGCTGGGGACCCAGCTCTTGCCTGGGGACAGTGGCACCCCCCAGGCTGGACTTTTGGGGGCTGATGATGGGTCATTTGAAATGATGATGGGTCACCGCAGTGACACTCAACCTCCTGGCTGAGCCTACCTGGGGAAAGACACAATCCTGGGGAGCTACAACCTCCGCGTGCAGGAACTGGTGAGTCTCGGGCTAAGCTAACATCCCAGTCGCTATTTTTCCAGTGGGACGTGGACCCTTGAGTCCTGCCCAGGTGGCCCACAGCCTCGTCACAGGTACGTGATCTCGATGACATTGGGCTCAGCGCTCCCGCAGGGAAGGTGATGCTTGCAGGAGCACTGGCAGCTCATGCCGGCCGCCTCCACGCCGGCCGCCTCCCACTGGCAGAGCTGGGCAGGCAGCTTCTTCTGGGAGCCCAGTTTCTTCCAGTCCATGAGGTGCACCCCGTTGTCCAGGTCCTGCGGCATGGGCTCGTCGTAGAGGGTGATCTGGATGGTGCGGAGCTGAGGGCCGTAATGCACCACGATGATGATGAAGACAGCCAAGAGGACGAAGATGAGGACGATCACTGAGATCATGGGCAGGGCGTCGGATTTCTTCGTCACGCTCCTGACAACGGAGACGGGAGTGAAGGCGGCCACGTCCTGCAGCTCGGGCTGTCTCAGTTGGCTGCCGGGCGCGGAGGTGTTCATGGCTGAGCAGGCTGACCTGGGACAGAGAAACGTGGGGTGGAAAGGGGTGACCACGGAGCAGAGGCCGTCCCATGTCCTCACCTCCTGCCCTCGAGTCGGCAGCTCCTGCCTGCACTCGCAGCTGCCGGGGAATGGGACGGTCCTGTAAGTGCTCCCTCCCTCAGGCTCGCGGGACAGGATAAATTTTGGTGGTTATATCTGGGGTTGTAGGACGGTGCCCTGGACACGTTCAGCCGGGAAGGCGATGCCCTGCATCCCCTTGTCCTGGACACCTCCAGCGTGGGGCTCTGCCCTCCCCACTACACCTTGCTCCCTGGTGGGGAGCCCTCCACCCTCCCCTCTTCACCCCTGGCCCCACGGTGCTAATCCAAGACCAAACCCACGGGGACCTCTCTGGGACACCCAACCCCGCCAAAACAGACCGCGAGACATCCCTCGCCACAGCCGCAAAATCCCGTGGGAGCCAGCACGGGTGGGAGCAGGGGGCAGCGGGGGGGAGAGGCGGTTGGGAGAGCCCTCCCCAGCCCCGCGGGGGTACCTCGGCGTCCCTGCTGCATGGGAACCATCGTCTCCAGCGATGAGGTTGGGAAGCTGACGGCAGGACCAGCAGAAAAAACCTCCGGGATGGTTCTCTGGTGTAGGTGCAGCCAGACTCACCTCGGAGGCTGCCACGTCACCCCTCGGCCCCACACCCCCCCGGGATTCCGCGGGGCAGAGGAGGAAGCGGCTGCTCATCCCGCGGGCAGGAGAGGTGCTCCCTTACCCAGCCCGGTGCCACATCAGCGCCGCCGCCCCCTCCCTCGCTGTCACGCACCCTTGCCGGAAAAAACCCTCCTCGCCCGCTGCAAGACAAGAGCCCTTTTGTTCGGGGAGAAAGCACCTACCGCTCCTTCGGCGGCACACGTGCAACCCCCCGGCCGCCTAACTGCAGGAAACCTCCCTCCTTCCACCGGCTTGGCGTTAAAATTTAATGCGGTTAAGAAATCGGTGTAAAAAATCACCCTTCTGCATGTCAGCTCTTTGCACAGCCCGGCGAAGTGTATCCACACAATGCTCCGGGCTGGAAGGACCCTCGCCCCGAGAGATGATGCAGCCCCAGAGCTGATTTTCTCTGCCAGGGGGTCCCGCTGCTGCGGAAGGACCGTTCGTCCGCAGGGCTATGGCCGGCAGCGGTGTGAGTCCACGGCGAAGCTCCGGACCCTGGGACCCGCTCGGGGTGGCAAGCAGGAGCCAGTGCCAGGTCGGTGCTCGCACCTCTCGCCCCTCACACGGCGACCATCCAAGCAAGGCTGCGGGGATGCCCTCGAGTCCGGCAGCACCTACCCCTGCAGGCAGGCGCGTACCCTCCCCCTGGTCCAGGGATGCCGTGCGGTCAGACCCTCTGCCACCTGGAGCGGCCCTCAGCACATCTCGCAGCAGAGAAGATGGATCCTCTGGAGTTTTAGCCGTTATAAAACATGTCTCCCCATCTTTCCATCCCAAAATAACACTGCTCTTACCTAGAGGCTCTCAGCAGACAAGCCGGGCTGAATATTTGGGCTCTGTCTTTCCTGCACGCGGGGAGGACACGGTGGGAAGTGCCTCTTCCCCCATCCAGCCGAGCGTCCAGAAGAGATTTGGCCACACGTTAGAGCTTCTGGGAATTTGCACTCATTTCAGGATTCAGTAAAACCTTAATCTACAGCATAATCTCTGAGCATCACATCTGTGCGAGAGAGAGAGAAAACGATGGGGGAGGCTGCTAACGGAGGTTTTGTAAAAGCACAGACTGCCGTGGGACGCTGGCTGCTTTCGGCCTCATGGTTTGCTTGGGTTTTTGGGGGCATTCGAAGAGACCCACTGACATGCAAGGAGCTGTGCAGTGCACGGGAGATCTCTCCCTCCGTTCCTGCTGCTGTCTCCAGGTCGTGGAAAGCAAGGACCTTGCCAGCAGCATAAGACACCCCCTTGATGTTCTCCATGCAGTGAAGGAGCAGCTCCGTTGCCCTCGGTCTAAACTCTGCAGCTTTCCAGGGGGCTGCGTTGGGGGCTGGACCAGCCCCTCGAGCCAGGAGACACAATGCTGTGGATGTGCACCCTGAACGCCCGCACCCACCCTCCGAGGCGGGCGGACACGGGAGCCTTTCCCAGGTGGAGACACTGAGACCCTTCTCCTCCCCCCAAACACCCATTCACATCCAACATGGGGCAACCTGTTACCTCTGACGTTCAAACTGTGTCAGCAGGGGACAGACAGACAGACAGGACCTGCCTAGACGAGGTTGGGGCCAAGAAACCAAATGTCCCAAACCCCTGGGGCTGGATGGGGGGTAGAACCGGCCCAATTTTCCAGTTCCTCCCCTTGTCAGGGAACCGGGGTTAGGGTAAGTCAAAGCCTGCCGTGTGCCGTATGTCCTGCGGGGAAGGATGGTGCTGCTGCTACCTGAAAAACAGCATCCCAAAGCCGGCCTCCCGAAACCAGCACGTCCTGGTGCCCAGACCCGCTGGAGCTGCACGGGGAGGCGCAGGGCTCGGGGCAGCACCGGCTGCCGAGTTACCCTGGCCCCACGAGGAGCAAATATTTCCAAATCCCTCCCGGAGATGTTACGAAATCCGCTCTTGGGGAGAGGGAAGGACCGGCTCCTCCAGCAGCTCCTCGCCCAGGAAGGACCACGGCCGCCTGCAGCCCTCACGGCTGATGCGGAGCGGATTGGACCTGGGGTGCACATCCTCACCACAAAGCATCTCCCAAAAAAACCAAGCACCCTAAAGAAGCTACTGAGGCCCAAAGCCGGGCAGGCCCACCGTGCCGCCGCTCTCCCCCGCTACCAGAGCCGAATCCCCCAACAAACTGATGGCGAGGTTTCCTTTGCCGTCGGTAAGCGATGTCTCACATCCTCTCAGACCATAATGGGCTAAAAAACACAGTTCCCCTGTGGATTCAGCCCGTTTCCTTCTATTCTTTAACAGGAAGCTCTGTGAGAGTCAGCCCAGGCAGGCAAACCGCTCCTCACCCTCTTCTCCCTCCCGGGATGGACAGAGCCTTAGCGGGGCTGCGGAGCCGCAAGCCACCGAGAAGATGCTGGCCCCGTCCGTCCATCCGCTCCTCTGGCTCTTCGGCTGCGTGCTGTTCCGAGGTGAGATGCTCCGCGCGCACCCCGGGGAGGGTCAGGCGGGGCTGGGCGGGGGGTTTGGGGAGCCCAGCTTCACGGGGGGCACCTAAGGGAACCGAAAGTTCGAACACGTAGTAGCTGCCATCGGAAAGCACAGCCTTTAAATTCAGGGGTGGCAGGAGTCACATTGCTGGGAAAAATGCGGCCGTACCAGGTTTACAGGGTTTATTTGATGCGCTGGAATAAAAGAACCTGTTTCCTGGTTAACAAAAGGAGTGTTTCTGCTGAGGGTTGCGATGCTGAGGCGTTCTGTAATAAGTGACTTTTGTCAAATAAGCATAAAGGTAGAACATTTAAATGTACAGGACATTGTTTTCCTCAAAGGTATTTTTTCCTTGGCTGATTTTAATTTTTCCTCTCGTCAATATAAATACAAAGACCCTGTGCAAGACTCACGCAGAACGTGCCTCGTCCTTATTGTAATAATTCTGTCCTTTGTGATAATTCTGCTTTAACTCCTCTTTCCCACGTGAGTCGCGGTGTGGGATGAAGGAACCGGTTTCCTGCTCTGAAGGGTGACAGGTTGTTTTTTCCTGCATCGTCAGGCACCTCTTGTGCTGCTGACAGCTGGAGTAGCTGGGAGCTGAAAAGCATTCAAAGGAATATAGACTGCAACATCGCCGCTGCTTCTGATAGACAACCACCTAAAAATAACGTGTCTGCAATCCAAAGTTTTTATCATTAAACCGTAGAAGTTGCCTGTGGGTTACAGCCACTGTGCTGGTAATAATGGGATTTTTAAAAGGCAGAAAATGTAGAAACCAATTCAGTTAGTAGCTGTGTAATTCTGAGAAGTAAGAGCACGTGGATTGGAAAATTTCTCTCTTCATTAGAGGGCAACACTGCTGGCTTCAGCAGAGGGGCGAGTTGTGCCCGCTGTCATACAAGGGGCTTTGAGGCCCCTTGGCCATTCGGCTACGCTCCTTACTGTCTGGCCAGAATGCTGGGTTTTGCCTTAAAACTACTTGGTATGGTTTGCGCGGGACAGGAATGCCACCGAGGTTGTCAGACGACCTCCCTGACGCCGAGGTCCGGCCCCTGCCCGGCGCAGGACCACCGGCTGCGCGGCCCCCAGAGCCACCTCCCGCTGGGCCCAGCGCAGCGTCAGCTGGAAGGGACGCCACCCGCCGTCCCTCGCTCCGGAGCGCGTCACTTTGTCCTCTGCGGTCTGTTAAAGTCACGGGGCAGGGACCGTTCTCACTAGACGTGTCTAGCGGCTAGCGCCGGACCCCGGCGGGGCCGACGCCGACAGGCGATGCTAACGGCATCGCTGATGCTCGACGTGCAGCTGATGCTGCAGTCGCACCTCTCCGGCTTCGATCACAACAACCGGCCTTCCCCGCCGCCATATATCCCGTCTCACTTCTTTGCATTGATCTGACAGTTCTGAAATGGCTTTAATCGTATTTTTAATTTTTTAGCAAAGTCACTAAAGTGGCGTAGCGCTTGCGGGGGAAAAGCTTCTGCACAAGGCAAAGCAGCAGGCTTAGCGAAAGGGGCAGAGACGGGGTCAGTGGTGCCGCTGGTTCCCCGACACACAGGCTGGAAAAAGGAATTAGAAGGTCTTGAACAAGACAGAAGAGCTCAGAGGTCCCCCTGCACCTGAGGAGGGGGAAGTAACCTTGCAGGAGAGACAGAGTTTGCTTTGGCTGGAAACTAATACCTGTTTCCACACAGGGGGGGGTTGTTGGGGGGAGGTTGTAGGGTTTTTTGGGGTTTTTTTTACCCTTTGTGCAAGTTCATTAATTTATTAATGAATTTTTTATTTCTTAATTTAAACTTCTAAGCTCTCACAGTTATTTCTAAAGGGAAGTTAAATACTGTTATTTTGAAATTGCTGAAGTGGGAAGGTTTGGAACATTTCCAACCTGTTTTTCCTCCCCCAGAAACACTTAACAGAAAATTTGTCCAAACAAACCTCTTCCTATGAACAGTTTCCATTACAATGGGCAGGCATTTCCCAGACAAAATATTTCCACTGAAAAATTCCTCCTCGAAGCTGATGAGAACCCAGCAGGATTTTCCCCCTGCCGCTCCATCCACTGCTCTCCTTATCTGCACCACAGCCAGTGGATGGATAATGCCACGAGAAGCGTAGTATATTGAAAACATATAAATATGTCGATATATATTTTTGATATAATCAAAAACATAGGGTGCAGCTAGAGGACAGAGATTGAGCTACCAGGGGACCTTCCAGACAGTGCTTGCATCCTAAAACCAGGGCATCTGGTGCACCCTAAAACTGATTCCTTGGCCAAAAAGGAGCAGCCAGCGCAACCCTGAGCTGGTGAAGAAGGAAGAGAAAGCAGGAGGTGGTTAGGAGTAATGTTTGTTCACAAAACAAACTGCTCCCTTCTAGTAACCCGAAACCTCGCAGATGACTCTGCAAATCCGACCAAAGTGGCCAGGGATGGTTTCCAGGAATTATGTCCCATTTACAATAGGTGAGTCAACAACAGGTGTCCTTGGAGGGGTCGGTGCTGGTAACCCAACACCGGGAACGCTCCTGCTGGGAAAGCCAAGGCGTGGGCTTAAGCCCAAGGCTGGAAAAGGGAGATCTGCGCCTTGCGTAGCACCAGCACAAGGCACCTCAGCTGTAAAGTCTCATTATTCCACTGCCCGGAGGAGCCCACTCAGCATCACCCAACCACCAGAACGAGGAGGAACGTCCCATTCGGTCTTTTTTGTAGACTTACAGGCTGTGGGAGGCTGGTTTTACCTTTCAGCTAAATCATCCCAGCACAGCAGAAAGGAGCAAAGTCTCCTCTAGTATCTCTGGCTGCAGGGCTGTTTGGAGGTATAAAAGTTTCAAGGAGACTTTGCCCCTAATGCCGGTAGCTCGCGAAACTTCCTACAAAGCTGGTGAAACACGGGGGATGCAGTTAAATGGCGCTGCCCCACCAGCAGCTGGATTTCACAGGTTAGGGAGAATCTTCTCACCATGGCTGGGGACCTGGGTTGGGACCCAATTCCCTGAGCTCAAGGTTGCTGATCCAGGACACAGGGATGGGACAGGGACATCGTAGCACAGAAGCAAAGCCAGTGGCTGGGGCTTGCCACCCCGCACCAAGAGGAGGCAGAGAGCTGGCGCGGAGCTGTTTATTGCAGAAATGTGGAAGAGGGGCCGTGGAGGTGTGGAGCGTGTCTGTCCACCCTCGGAGCAGACCCTCCTGGCACTGGGGACAGCCACCACTGGCTCTGGGCAAGAGAGGGGACCCAGGGGGGGTGTTCCCCACCTTTCCCACCACCACCAGGCACAGCTCCCGAGGGCAGCACAGCTCTGGGCAAGCAGCTCCAGACACACGACTCAATAAGCTCCTCTCAGACGTTAAGTAGAAGTGACTCTGGAGTTGCTAAAAATCTTGGAGTCACACTGAAATTAGTGTGATTAGAAATGAGGGAGAAAAATGTCACAGCTGACGATGCACCGGATGGAGACACAGGACCACTGGGCTTTGTGTCCGCCACTGATCACAGCCACGTAACGCTCCCGCGCCCTGTTTTCCCCAGAAATAGGGATAATAAAATGACCTCTTCCATAAAGTGCTTGGAAATCTGGGAAAAAAGCCCAGGTGATATCAGCAGGGTCACTCACCTAAAATCTGGACTCAGATGAAGCTTGTCAGGCCAAGATGCTTCACCTGCTCTTTAGCTGCCGCTTCTGCAAGACTCAGCACTTCAGGCGGCCGCTGCACATGCCTCCCCTGCACCGACACACTGAAATGACCGCATGCAGGCAGGGACATCCCTCAGCCTGGGGCTCAAGCCAGGAGACTTAAGAAAAGAAAGTGGAAAGGACAGGAGTTATGAGAAATCCCTTTGCCACCTGCCCCTTACACGCCTTGTCTGCTGGGTCACTAGGTGGGAGCTGAACCGATCCCAGCAGATCGCGTTCCTGCATGGTGGTTCACGATGCTACCGGCAACGCCCAAGTAAACCTGGGGAACCTTGGAATTACTGGAAAGAATAATAAACTTGTGAATAAAATTGGAAACAGTAGCAAAGAGCCTCCATGAAGTTGGGGGAGGCAAGACGTGGCTGGTGGGCACCTACCACTGACCCACCACGTTGGCTGTGCTGTCGCGGGGCTCTGCGGACGCCTGTCCGGAGGTGTAGCGGACGCCTGTCCGGAGGTGTAGCGGACGCCTGTCCGGAGGTGTAGCGGACAAGCAAATACAGCAGCTGATCTCCTACAGCAGCTGGAGCACACAACATTTGGAACAAAACCATACAGACCGATGAGGACCACCTGCGAGGTGGCCTGTAGGACGGCAGGACCTTGGCTGGTGGCCTCACCAAGGTGTGAGCTCAACTAACCTGCAACTCGTGACACCTCCTCTGCGCCTCAGTTTCCCCAGCTACAGAAAACAAAGCAGAGCTAACGCTACCCGTCTCCTCTGTAAAGTGCTTTGAGATCTGCTGATGAATAATATTATTTAACAAAAAAAATGTAGGTAGGCAAAAAGCAGACGCTGGGCTCCGGTTCCCATCAAGCCTGGCTAGGTGGTCCCCCATCTTTCACTCGAACTGGGTATGGAGTGATTTCCTCCTCCAAAACCCCAGAGCCAGGGTCAAACCCTAGGAGCAGCGTAGCCAGGAGAAGGGCAGGACCCACATCACCAGCACTACCGAGACCAGGAGCAAACACAGAGCTCTAAAACAAGCAGGTCACAGAGGAAACTGGAACCAGTAAGCAGCTAGGAGGGTGACGGCGCAGCAGCCCGATGGAGCGGGTGTTCAATCCCCAAACACCACGGAGCAGCGGTGGTGCAGCCAGAAAAGCCATGCTGCTTTCCTCCTCCAGGAGCAACCACTTTTCGTGCAAAACCCAGACCTCAGCACGCACGGGGATGTGGCGGAGCCCGCTCCGTGCATGCAGTTTCCCCACATTGTTTGTCCCCTGGCTTGTTTTCTACATTCAAGTGGTTTTAATTGACTTCTGCTAAGATCTGCTTCCAGAAGAGCTCACCAGAGAGGAGCGCAGAGCGTGATGCTCAGGGAGGATGCCCAGAGCTGGGTGCAGCCCTTGAGGAGGGGCAGAGGAAGGCTGAGATTGATTTTAATTGCTGATGAGATCCGGGTTTAATTCCTGGCTCTCTAAACTTTCCATAACACTTTGGCCGAGTCATTACAATTTAGAACCACTTGGCAGTGAGCTGCCAAACCCCGCCATGTCATTTGGGAATTAGACACTTAAATACCTCTGTGGATCTGGGACCTGATTTAGGCTGTCAGTTATCCAGCCTGCACCACGACACTTCTCCTCTTGCTCCACAATTTCCTCCTTACCTGTTCTGCTGTGTGACCTGCAAGGCAGAGGCACCTTGTTTTAGGCGCTTAATAAAATGGTACCTAGGCTTTTCCAGATTTCCTAATACAGCATTATTTCCAGGTTTCCTAATACAGGATTTTTTTTCCATGTGAAAGTCCTAAGAATGGGGTGTTGTTGCTCTCTGCTGCTTCAGCAGCTGCTGTGCTTCACCCAGGAAACAGCTGCACTTGCATTAAGCGGTCGGTATATTTTTGTCGTGGGTCGTTTGACGGAAGTGCCAATATATGAATTGAAAAGTCTAATTTTAGGTGGCTAGGTCTCGTTTGCTCTCTCTGAAAGCATTTGTTTATGCAACCTGCAAACAGAGGGTGACACCGAGGTTGGTGCAGCGAGGCTGCTCAACGCCACACGGGCTCTGCAGCCCCCGCCACACAATGCGCTCCCTGGGGACAGGTAGGACATCACCACATCTCCCCCCAAAACTGCCGGGGAAGGAGAAGAGTCACAGAATCACAAAGGTTGGAAAAGACCTCTAAGATCATCGAGTCCAACCGTCAACTCACACCACCATGCCCACTAAACCATGTCCAGCGAGTCCAGGGTTACACGTCATCAGGGATAGACGGTCCCTCTCCATCACCAGTTCTGAGTGGACAGGACCAGTCCCAGTGCCTTCATACTGGTGCCAGAGATGCTCCTCTGCGACTCCATCCCTCTATGAATACAGACTGGAGAGCACGAGCCCTTCTTGAGCCTCATCTGCACCCTGCTGAAGTCTTCCCAACAGCTGGCCCAGGTCTTTGCTACAGCAGTGCTGATATACGGAGGCTCTGATGTAAGGTTCGGGTTTTTTAAATGTCAGTGCCTCTCTTCAATCAGCAGCTGGAGAAACCACTCTTTAAATGCCTATGATTGCAAAAAATACTACCAAAGCAGAAATACCTAAAATTCACCTTTTTTTGTTTCGCATCATTCTCTTTTTGTGCTGAGGAGTAAGCTGCTGGCTCTGGGAACATATCAGCTGCCGTGAGAGAAGGCTCCATGGAAAGACCCCTCCGCTCTCAGTCCAACACTCACATCTAACCTCATAGAATAACTACTGCAAGTAACAGAAATCCAAAATTCCCCTGTTCATCCTCTGAAAAAATCAACCGAAAAGCAGCTAGCGCTGAGTCAGAGCTGAAATGCACCTGCAGCTCCGACGCGCTCCTCGGCAGCCCGATGGCTCCGGTGGGTAATCAGGAGTTTCCCATTACAGCAAGAGCAGAAAGCCCTATTTCCCATCGTAAATCCCTCAGCAAGCTCCCCGTCTCCACCTAGAACTGCACAATCCGGCTGTAAATCACTCGCATCCGAACACACAACGAATATCTTGGCAGTGCTTGCGCTCAATGGCGAGTCATTTGAATGGCTTTGATGTTTATTGCAATTACAGCTGTGCTGGCTGCCTCCCGATTATTATTGCTAGCTGTTTATATAGCCAGGGCCCTCCACGGAGGGGAGCCGGGCCGTGCTGGCAGAGGCACCGGGAGGAAACGGTTTCCAGCACCGTTTGCACGAGAGTCCCCTGGGGAGGTCTGCGGGGAGCCACGACGCGTGGCCCTTTTTTGTTCGTACCCATCCTGCTGCCCAGCCCCGCGACGTGACTCGGGTCCCTTCCTGCTTTGCGCACGTCCAGCCCTCTCTGCTGTAATTCAGCCGGGATGCTGCGCACCTTCACCAAATGAAAACACTTAATATAACAGGACTTTTGATTATTTAAGTTGGCAGGGAAGGCATAACAAGCAGCAGTGGCCAGAAGTCAAAGCCAGACATGCTCCACTTTGAAATAACGTGCGGTCGTGTTTATAGAGCCAGGGCCATTTATTCCTGAGCAAAGCGCCAGAAGGGGATCTCCATCCCTTGGCCTCTTCGCAGCAAGACCGGTCACTTCTCCACAGCAAAGCTCGAACGCGGCAGACCAGGGGGAACTCCAGGAACTAAGCACTGGAAAAAACCTGTTTATTCATCTTATTTACAATAACCCCATGGTTTAGTTTTGCAAACGGAGAACTCCTTATGAGCCAGTGCTCTGGTGTGACCTTCAGTGAGGGCTGAGCTGTGGTGGAAGAAAGCATTGAGTACGGTCCTCTTGCCCCAGCACCGGGGATGCTGGAGCTAGCCCCCGGGATGCTGGAGCTAGCCCCCGGGATGGTCCCATCGGGGATGGCAGTGCAGGGCAGCAATACCATCTCCCTCGCTCTCAGCTTCCTCCTGTCCCCAGAGGCTCCATTCAAGCTCTCAGATTTCTCCTCAGCTGCACTAAAAATGGTTGAATAAACGGCCAGCTCAGCACCTTTATTCCCCTTTTCCTTCAACAAAGACTAAGTGCAGACAATAGCTCTTTCTTCAGTGATTCTGGATGCTTTCACATGCCATGTACACTAAAAAGCACCTGTGATAATTTAAAAAAGAAAATGTGTTACAAGCAGCTACTTCTCCCCACGGAGGAACAAGACAATGGCTTCTGCAAGGGAATTTTGGAGAAAGGAGCTGTTTGAGTTTGGCAGCTGCTAGAGGATATTGGCCCCCATGATGATCTCAGCACGTTATTTTTTGTGCTGAATGTATACAGAGTACCTTAAGGCATTTGTAAGCCAATGTCCAGAAATTGTGCTGTAAAGCTGTTTAAGAAGAGGAAGCCCAGTGACAAAGAGAAAACTTGGCAAACTCTTGGGATCGATGGAAAGAGCCCAAGTCACCGCATGTTCTCCCGGGAGTCAGCTGGGCCCCCGGGGAGCAGGCAGTGCCCCACAGCATTCCAGGCGACAGGGCTGCAAAGGGGTGCATCCCCCTGCCTCAAAAGAAGCATCTCTACCTCTTTTAGAAGGGCAACCGTTTGCTCAAAAGATCTTTTTTTCCACTATATTAGTTGATTTAGTAAGTGATGTTACATCTGCCCATAATCCTGCCTGTTACTAGACCGATGCTCATTTAACCTGCTCTTCAAAACCTGCAGAGAAGGATAACCCACAATTCTACACAATCACTCCTAGCAACTCACTATTCTTATGTTAAGGCAGTTTCCTATTGCCCAGCCTCCCTTTTCCTTGCTGCAGTTAAACGTCCTTGTTTTCTGGTCCTGTTCCCAATGGATTTACAAAACCAGTTAGTCCCTTTCTCTCTACGTAATTAAAGATCTGATCATGTCTCCTCTTTCATGGACTAAACAAGACAGTTTTCCCAGCCTGCTGCCCAGAAGGCTAGAAGAGAAAGCATAAAGATCTGAAAAGTCAGGTGTGATTTTCACAGCCAAATCCTATCTGGGAAGAGACCATGTTTTATTACGTATTCACTGTGGTTTACACGCTGTTTTGGTTCCTGTTTGGCTGGGATCATTGTCATAAAGCCTCAGACAAAAAAAACAATTACAGGTCCAACGCAGTTACGTGAGAAAAATGAGATCAATCAGGAGCTCGCTACACCCAGACGGTCCCAAGGGGTGAGCTCTGAGCCAAGCCCCGATAACCCACATACCCTGGATGCTAAAGATCTCGTTCCAGGTACACACCACTACCAGGGCGTTCATCCGACCTCCTTCAGACACCTACAGCGTAGGTACCTACCACAAAGTTCATCACCTACATCGCCCCTACAGCTCCTGGTAAGAAACGAGACGTTACATCTCCTCTAGCCACAGCTAGAGTAAGGTAGAGATCTGAAATAGGTGAGGTAAGGTAGAGATCTGAAATAGGTCAGAGCAATAGGGTTTTAGGAGTGCCTGGTCCTCTCTTTGGTGAGAAAGAGAGTCTGGAGATGAGCTCTCTTGCAGGCTGGCTCAGGAGAGCTGTAAAGCAGCAGGTGAGATGAAGATTAAAGCAGCAGGTGAGATGGATCTCACCTACAGGAGGACAGATTCTGGCTGTAAATGGGTGCACAAGCACTGCTCTGCTCTGGCCAGCGCTGCCTTGCTGGACCTCCCCTCCTGCCACCCCACGAGGCGCAGCATCCCGCAAAGGCCCTGCCCCGACCCTGCAACGGAGCCAGGCGGCATCGCAAGGGGACAGCGAGCTGGAAGGATTCAACCTTTACCGCTGTCCCTTTTTGTCCGAAACCTTTAGCTCTCGTGGGACTCCGGTGAGATGGATCACCGGTGGGATCAGATTCAGCTGGTTTCTGCAGCTGTAATGGAGTTTCTTTCATTAATCTTAACTACAGACAGCACCAGGATCATCAGCAATAACCATTTAAAAATACTGATTAGGATATGCATTTCAAAAACGACAGACACAAAGTCACCTTTTCAAAGTTAAACCAGTTGGGTTTGATTTGAGTGTTTCAAGTGCATTTACATCTTGTCCTCAAGTACGGGAACTGGACATTTCTTTTTCCCATTTTAAATGGCAGCATTTTTAATTGGCATCTCATCTAATCATAGTACTCCAGGAGCTGGGGCTTAAAGAAAAACACCAGGGATCCTGAGAATAGGCAACATGGGGGATTGGTGCAGGGATGCTTTGCCATAAATCCAAACCAAAACAAAACCAAAACCACCTTTCAGTTGAGAAACTAGGGACTCGGTGCCACCCCTACAACCCTGGCAGAGCAAAGCCCTGCGTGGACCTACAGGACTCCCCACCATTACCAGGGAAGGCGGCTCCCAGTCAGTCCCCAGGCTGCAGCCCCTCGCCATGTCCAGACTTGCACGGCCACAAGGCTTCAGCCAGCTTCCCAGGATGCAAATACACGGGACAGAAGGATCAGAGGTAGGAGACAGGAAGGAAAACACTCCCATCGGCTCCTGGAAGCCTTTACAAACTTCATCCATCCACTCACTAAGGTCTCAAGGGAACAAAGCGTTCAAATGAGCGTCTTAACGCTTTAAACAGCCCCAGAATACAGGTCAAACAGCCTTTCTCTGCCAAGACCGAGCTGGAGGCAAACAGCTCGCGCGGAGGGAACAACCCCACTGATTTATCTGGCCTTGCATTTCCCTGTAAGAGAGGAAGACGGCTCCCTGAAGGGCTGGGCTCCGTCTGGGGAGGAGGGCATTTATCCCAGCTGAATAAACTCCAGTACTAATTTACTCAGAACCTGATAGTTTTGCACTCAGTGTTTGCTACTACTTCTTTGCTAATGCTTTTGAGGAAATCATGTATTTCAAAGTCGTTTCATTCCTACAGAAGATGAGGAAAACCCAAACCACAAAACCAGCAAGAACACCAATGCATTAGCGACGGTCACAGATTAGCACCGCTAATACTCTTCCTCTTTCATTTCAGGTACTACAACCTCCACAGACTCCTCTGTCCACGCCGTAACAGGTACCTCCTGGGTTGTGATCTGCTTTAAACGTCTATTTGGATGTGGATGCGCGTACCCGTGTGGGGATGCAAATGGAGAGTCCACAAATGGGAACCAGATTCAGAACTCCCATCCACTTCCCATCCTTTTCCCAGGACCCTGTGTTGTCCGCCTCTGCCCGCCCCATCTACCATCATTCACCCCCAGATCTCCAGCGGCCATGGAGGGCACTGTGCCCCAGACGATGACCTTGCCTGGCCCCCTTTTTTCGGGTCTCTGCCCCCAACCTTGTCTGGAAGAAAGCAATGCTGTGTTTCAGGAAGCCGAGTGAAAGCAGAGGGATCCTGCCTCGTCTTTGCTCTCAGGTCCCCCCAGCTGTTTTCCTAGCAGTGCTCCATCAGCACGCTCTCCTCCACAGATCCTCAGAGCCAAGGTCCCTACAGCCACACCGGTGACAAACTCCCTCCTTAGCATCTCTTGCCCCCGTCACCCTTTCAGCTCTTACTGGCTGTAACGGCCCCTTTCTGGCCCATCCTTCAACCCTCCCTACAGGGATCCCACCAACAAGGAGCACGTGTAGGAGATGTCACCTCCATGTCTCTCTGCTTGTGTTACAGGTCAACCCCAATCAACAACACACAGCCCTGAAGTAAAGAACCATACCTCAGGTAACGCTCATCTGGAGACCTAAGAGTGCTGCTCAGGGGCATCCTGGCTTGGAACTGGTCTGACCTTCAGTCCAGCTGGGCCATCCAGCAATAAACGGGGCTGTGCGGCAGCAGGGTAGATGAGAACAGTGGTGGGGAAGAAGGAAATTTTGTGGTGTAAGGGCTTCCGATCCAGCCAGCTCACCCCAGAGGGATCAAGGCACAGGTGTGAGCAAGAGCAAGGAAAAATCACTAAATTGAATAGGGAGAAGCAGGGTCGGCAGGGGAAAACACTGGGCTTTGTGTCTGGCGTGCACAAAAGACGCGACTGCCCAGAGCCCAGGCAAGGGGCCAGGCTGGGCCGTGTCCGTGTTGCTGCATCCTCCTACCTGGCATCACCTGCTTTGCGTGGCGGCTCTTCCCTGCGGGGACCGTCGGCGTGTGCAGGACGTGCAAGCTCAGTGCCTCGCGTGCCGGTCTGGCCTTGGCTCCCGGTGTCGTGACAGAAGTAACAGCAATGAAGTCATTGTTTTAAGAGTTTCCCTGAATTACATTTACTGTTCAACACTGCTCTCTTGACAAGCCTGACCGCATTTTTCTATTTTTTTTTTTTAACTAAAAACTTCCAGTGCTTTGCACACCCTCAGTACCTCCCATACAACAGGTCAACACATTCCCCACTTGTCCAAGAGGAAAAGGGGAAGCATGAAGAGCCTTGTCCTAAAATGTACAATGTTTGTGTCAGCACAGGAACTGAACGCTGCCTTAGCTCTAATTCAGTTATTCATGTTGAGGTTTTTGCTTTGTTATCTATCTTCGTGGAAACAGCAATCACTCATAAAGACTGAAAAATATTTAAAAGTTATATGAACCTCTGAGGAGTTCCCTTACTTTACTCTCTTTTTTCTGTTCTCCCCTTCTGCTGAAACCAGCTTCAGGACACTACCACGTGTACATGGTCACACAGAAGCCCTGGAAGTGGGGAGGTGTTAGCAGAAAGTTACGTGTTTCAGTCTGAAAATACACAAAACCAAATATTCAAGAAGGGATCTCTCCAACTCCAGATCCACATCTGTTAGCCCACTTGGATCTTTGGAGACAGATCTCTTCCTGCTGTGCTTGGGGGAGGGAAGATCTCAGGTTCTGCTTCCATGCCTTGCAGAAAAAAGAAACTTATTCCTAAATTCAAGTATTCTGGTGAAGCATTTGGATAAAAGGGAAAGAAAAAAGAAAAACAACCAACCTTAAAAACATTTTCACTCTCTTATTTTTATTGGAAAGCCAAAGAAGTTTAGACAAGGAACTTGCCTATAAATTCCAAGCCGGTGATCCACTCTTCCTTGCAGAGGGCTTATTGAAAGCTTTTCCCCCACATCTTGCTCTGGATCATGTTCTTGCTATACAGCTTTGAGCAGCAGGCTGAAGAAGATGACAGAGCCTCCAGACCACTGCAAGAACTGAATTATTTATGCTTAGAGACTCTCAGTGAAATGAAGCATAAAAGGTAGCATTTCAGTTAACAAGTAAATATGTGGGTGCCAGGCAGCTCTAGCCAGTTAAAGTGTCCAGTGATAAAAATACCTTCATTTTCAAAGCAGGAAAAAAGTGGTAGCAAAACCAGACTTCCTCCATGTGTCTGCTGAGCTCTGCCAGCTCAGCACCTCTGTACACTAAAAAAATGCAGAAGCTAATGCCAAAGTACAAAAGCTCCCTGACTCTGAGCAGGACAAAGGCTATTTCCTTGTCTACTCATGCCCGTGTTTTCCCTAGAAGATTATCCATAACTGCCAAGGAGTTTGAGGCCTTTTTACAATTGTGGTGAGCAGAGCTCTTTGAAGTAACGCTATGCTTCCTCTACAGACCCTTCAGTAAAATCAACACCACCAACCGACTTGAATCTCACCTCTGTGGGTCAAACTACTACAGCCAAATCCCCTTCCGTCACTACAACACTGCTAGCGTTGACTGTGCAAGGCAAGTATGGAAAACTCAAATTTTTGCTCAGGCAGGACCTCCTTTTGCATCCCTCCTTACCCTGGGGGCATTAGAAAGACTGGGCCAGTCCACACCATGCTAGTTACTCAGTAGCAGCAACTTTTGAACCTCTCTGAGTCTTTGCTAAAAGAGCAGCTCGCTCCAGCTCCCCAAAAGCACAGGGCTGGACACAACCATGACCTAGACGTGGCAGCTGCACAGCAAGCCCATACCAGAAGAGCCAGATCACGCTTTACCAGGTAATGTTTTGTGGAGGAGCTACAGGCACCCCAGCCTCCCCAGCAGACCTCTCCCCAGCTCACTTCTCACGTACACTCTCTAAATTGACTGCACGGCTTGCTAGCGGGACATCCTGATGTTTGTTTGAAGGGGAAGTCTCATGCAAACAAAATTTTTTACCCCACGGAAACCCATCAGCTCTCCTTAGCACAATTAGTAGCAAGTTCAAGAGTTAATTCTCCTTTTCCATGTTTTCTTTATACAGATGAAAAGTCTAGTGGAAGCAGCAGCACAGCAGCTTCACCACCACAAGGTACTTTGTCCTTTTATAGAGTAACAACAAGTTTAGATAATTTCATGGCAATTAGCTTACTTGGTTCACATGGTGCAGATTATCTAAGCACTAGTCTTCATCTTGGGGTTGAGCCATCAGTAACACCCAAAATCACGTCTGGTATTTTACAAGCAGTGATAAAGCACAAGACCAAATGCACTTAACATCCTCTGCTTGGGATCAACTTGAACAGTTGAAAGACTGATCTATGTTTAGGAAAAGGGAGCCCTTTTCACATCTTTTAAAAAAAAAAAATAATAATTTTGCTTTTGACAGTTTGCTTAACCCAGCCTGTAAGCAAAAATTAGAGAATTCAGTAAGAGTCTTCTCAGAATAAGGGCAGAATCCAAGTGAGTGGGAAGACTGAAATCTGACAAGTGAGCTGATTCCCCATGAAAGATTCAGCCTCAACAATCTGCAATGGTCAAGACAGAAACTGCTCTGCCTCTCCAAGTACCTCTCAGATCTTCTCTAACGCAAGCAAGGTTAAAAACCCGTGGTCAGCTCTGCCTGCACAGATGTCCAACCAGCATGCCTGCGCCCGGCTAAGCCAAGAGCCCTTTGC
Source organism: Pelecanoides urinatrix (assembly GCA_013400755.1). Taxonomy (NCBI): domain Eukaryota; kingdom Metazoa; phylum Chordata; class Aves; order Procellariiformes; family Procellariidae; genus Pelecanoides; species Pelecanoides urinatrix. The sequence continues at coordinate 31,632 of VZTQ01007640.1, read as the reverse complement.
ATCAGAGCAGACTGCTATTAATTATAACCCTGCTTTATATCTGAAAAGCTCCATACATCTTTGACTATAGAAATGTTGCTGATGCTTCCAAAAGCGAGGTCTCCTGTTGTGTGAGACCGAACATTTCCCAGGGACAGGGTATCCATGCCAGGCTTAGCAAACCACAGCTTCTGCCCACTGCCCGTGGCTGGAAGAACAATTTCAGAATGAAATAAAGGGTTTGATGACTGGTGAAAAAATTGTACAGCAGTAGTCCCTGCTTCTCAGGACTGTTCTGCTCCATGTGGTTTCTGAACCAGTTAGATTTGTTATTTCATACCTTTTCCCCTTTTCATAAGATTTCCCTTTTTTCTTCTGACTTTTGGCAAAATTACATTCCGAAACAGTGCAAGACAGGAACCCCAGTTTCAGCTGCGTGCCCTGCGCTCCACTGCAGAGTGCCAGGAGCTGATCCACACCTCTCCAGGCAGCACATACTTTTGGCCAACATTGCTGTTGGGAAGGTGGGGATGGGAAAAGAGGAAAGAAGATCCTACTTGACCTACAGATGATCTTCTGCAGCTCTAAAGTATTGTTTTTAGTCTCCTGACAGGGCCTATAGCTCTTCATTAAGGTCAATGCAGATAATCTGGCCATTCAACACACATCCAGGAGGCAGCAAAGGATTTTTTTCACTGTACAAGTGAAACACACAGACTATCTTTAAACCTGCTTGTACAGGCATTGGAAGCAGATGTCACAAACCAAACAGCTTCATCTAAGCCAGTTCATCCCACTGAGAACTGGAGGCCTTGCTCAAACAAACCTCTACCCTGCCACAGTTAGACTACATATGGTGTACAAGTTAGCACAACTCAAACTAGCTTAATTACTTCTAGATAACCAAGGACAACATACCCACTAATGACAAGGACAAGCCAAACAGTCAATCCACACCCATAATCTGCAGAATTTCTTCCCCTAAGCAGATTTTTTTTTTTTTTTTAAATCTCAACATTTATGAGCAATAGCAAATCTATAACCTTCCTAGTTCACTTTTCTAGTATTCAATTGCTGTATCTGCCCAAAAACTGCATCTGGGACTGCAGAACCCGAACAGTTTACACAAGGGTATTTGAATTTTGGTTCTCTGAGTTTCTATTTGGACATGGCAGAAAAAAGGTACAAAGTACATTTGGTGGGAAGGTTTTAGCCCGAGTATGAATTCCGTGTTTTCCCAGATATCACCAGCATTACTGTGAATCCATTCTCCTCTCCAGCATGCCCATTAATTCTTTTGGTTATTGGATGACACTCAAGGACAATACTCACAATCTGCTGTTTCCTCTATGCAGGTCAAGAGCCCAAGAGAAGCGAGAGCACCACAACATCAGCAACTCAAGGTGCTTCCTCCTTTCCCTCGCAGAGAGGTGATTACCACTAGGTATTTTATAGCCCTTTTCACAGCCAACAGCAAGGCCATCATACTGCTATCTTTACGGCAGCATGGTGAACGGCCAACAAGTACCCAAGGGATGCTGGCCATCCCATCTAGCCCTTGCAAAGCCCGTAAAGCTCCACAGAAGCAGCACTTCGGGGCAACCTGTTGAGCCTGGGAAGAGCAGTTGTGAGTCACAGCAGGAAAGGTGCCACTATGGCAAAAGGTTGTAAAAGGAGGGAGACAGGACAAGCCCCCCCCCCCAAACACACTGCCAGATCAGTCCTTCACCTGCCACGCTCAGCTCCATCACTACGGCCCCAGCAGAAAACCCTGTGGGTGTTCTCAGATTGTCGATAAAAGGGGCCACACCAAGGCAATCCGATTCCCACATAGGTCTTGGTCACTTTGCGGTTAACATTGATGGGGCTGGCCAGGATCCAAAGTTATTCTCTTCATAAAGTGCAAGTGCAAGTTAGGTCCACTAGCATTGCTAGGAATCCTCTTCCCAACCTTGGAAGAAAAACTTTTATATAAAGCTACCTTTTTCCCTTCTTGTAGGCACCTCACAGCCAGTTACCCCAACACCAAAGTCTTCTGGCTACTTGCCTGAGCCCACTCCAACAGATGATAAATCACCGCTGACGGTGGCAGCTTTTGGTAAGGTCTTGTGCAACCTGGGGAGAAGATGGGGGGTCTGTTGCACCAGGCCATGCTGTTTTGGACACCCAGCTTCAAAAAGGCTTCTCTGGAGATGGCTCCACAGTTTTCTTCTTCAGCATGCCTGATCCTGGAGTTTTTAGAGTGCAAGGGAAACCCTTTGAGAAAAAGACTTGTGACCAGCAGGCAATAAAGCACCTAATAAATACTCCCAGCCATGCCCAGTATACAAGGGACAGACTATTTGAAAGTCCACCATAGCTACACCTGAGCTTGGGATCTTGCTCCCAGCACCAGTGTTTGTCCCAGCTCCATGTTAGGACAAGACCTGGGCACAAATGATCCCATGCTATGCCTTGGTTTCCCTGACAGTGTCTAGAATAAATACGCTACCCGCCTGGAAGCTTAGACAACTTTTTTTCCCCTGCAAACCTGTTGGGACTGCATTCCCACCCTGCCCTACTGCCTTCCCCTGTAGAGTTGCACCCTGCTTGGCAGGAAGCAGCCAAGTCCTCCGCATCCTTCAGACTGTGGAAGGATGGGGCAAGAGATGCCGTACTTTAACCTGGCAATATGTTTGAAGATAGGCACAGAGTAGATTTAAGAGACCCACTGTGCCTTGAGCCTTCCCCTCCTCCATGGGGACAAGCAAAAAAACCTATTTGCTCATTTCTATCACACTACAGGAAAAAGTGTTATTTCGGAAGCATTTTTAAAAGTAAGGTGTTAACTTCATAAGTATCATTTGATTATAACCTCCAAGGGAAGCCACGAGAAGTCCTGAAGCCATCTTAACAGGACAAGATTCCCGTGCAAGGAATAGTTTGATTTATCGAGGCCAGATGTATGAATCAAATCTGCATTTGGCACTGGTCTATGAGACAGATAACATCATTCACAGTCTTTAGCTTGTCTCTCCCCATTACATTATGTATTTATCTGACTTTATATACCTTTAGGATAAGCTTTACCCATTGTAGTAGGGACATACTGACTTCAATCAATCCCCAGTGTAATCAGCTGACTTCTGCCCTCCTGGCACTGCCTTACCAATTAAGTATTCATCAGAAGCCCTTTGAGGCTAAAACACAAGAGGATAAAGCCATTCGCTCAAGTGACTACTTACTTCTCTGCCTATTATGTACCATGCTCATTTTAATGAAAATATTGATTTCCTACCCAAGTTTTGACAACAGTCTCTGCTACCCCAGAAGTTGTTGTATCAATCGCAGACAGTTCTTTCCTCCATCCCCAGGTGTCATCAGCTTCATAGTTATCCTGATAGTGGTTGTGATCATTCTGGTCAGCGTGGTCAGCCTGAGGTTCAAGTGTAACCACTCAAAGGACGCAGAAGGTATTACCCTGGAGCGATCTGTCTTTCCTTAACCAAAAAGTCATCAGTTTCTACATGGATTTGGCAATTCCTAAAGGATGCTTTTAAAAAGCTTACATGGTGGGGAGGTTTTGAAGCCAAACTGGAATACGGATTCAGCAGTTAGGAATGTAGTGTGACCACCTTTTTAGAGCCCCAGCCCAGACCCATCCACACCAGGAAACAGTCTCAAGTTTGCTGCAGTTAAATGTGCCGATTTCCAGAGGTGGGCAGCTCTTCCAGCAAAAGTCATGGAGTTTGACACTCCTCTTCCCTAGGAACCCCATTTGCCATTAAGCAGTGCCCACTAGAGGGCAAGGCTGCTCTACAGCAAGATGATAACTGCCAAAAGACCAAAGGATGCTAGTGACTAAACAGGCAGCAAAGCATTCAGTCCTGCCTGTATGTCACGTTAGTTGAAGAATTTTCTCTAATCAACTCTCAAGTATCCCCCATGATGTCTCTAATCTCATCTGAATTTCGTTTGTAGTCCTATACAAAGTAATTCTGAATATAGCTGACTTATTTTATTGCTTGGCTGTGATGTTTTGTCACCTGTACATCACTAACTGCTTTTCTCCCTCCAGACAAACAGAAACCAGGTACCTCCATGGTATCAGACAGGTAAGGCTGCTCACACTATTCACATTCCATTGAAAATGCCTATTTTATTCCATAACGAATTTTAGCAAGGAAAAGAGGCTGCTTTGGTTATTTCAGGTGGAAGGAAGCATTTAAAGACATCTTTGAGACAGGTAAAAAACCAAAATGAGTGTTGATAGCACCTCATCCTTTGTCTGATGGAGCCCAAGGTAGAAGTTCCATATTTAGGGGCCTCATTTCAAAGCTGCACTGATATCTGAAGACTCATCACCTTCCAAAAGCAGCTGCTTGTCTTTCTTTGCCTAGATACAGACTTGAGGTCTAAACTTGGGTTTCTGGATCTCCAAGCAGCCTCAGTGAGATGAGATCAGGTCCCCAGAAATATATTCCAAGATGCCTATTACTGTTATCTAGCATAAGGGGGCCCCTTCTCTTCCAGGAAGAGAAGCACCAAGCAGAGGATGGTCCATCTGAACACCATGGTCCATCACTGCTACCCAAGAAGAGAGGCTGCACGTGGGAAAGCAGCAGGAAACAAGCTGGAAGAGACCAAAACATGTTGCTCCTATTTTTCTGTCTGATATTTTCCTACCAAAGTAATAAACCCTGCTTTGGAAAGAGGCAAGGGACACAGGGATCGAAGCCCCTAAGTATTTAGGTGCCAAATTTGCATCAATGATTCACAAATACCCTTAATGATCATGATCTAAGTGATCTGCAGCCACCCAGGCAGGACATATCAGAGCAGAGGACTGTGCTCCCGAGGCACCCTAATCCCCAAAGTCATCCAGTCTCCACTGGCACTAAATGCACATCCCAGCCCCCAGGGCAGGAAGAAAGGGGAATTCCACCTTCCTAACACGTACAACTCTCACTCTTAAGAGAGACGCTGGCAATACACGAGCAGCAGCTTCGGACATAAAAATATCCAGGGCTCCCTTTGCATGACAAGTAAGGGTGTAGGACAGAGGGACACGGTAATGTTTCCTTTTGTTCCAGTTCTGGTAATGGCTGCAGGGCTAGAAGGTAATTCAGGCACTGAGAACCAGATCCAAACTGCTCCTTGACTCTGCCTACAAGCAGTGACACAGGTGACAACGGTGCTTTCTGTCGGGCAAACCAGCACTGCATCCAAATTTGAAAGCGCTGCTTGTTTCCCCAGAAATCTCCCAACCTGTGTTCGGACACGAGGCGGGGACTTTGGCACTAAGGATGTGCCTGAATCAGGACAGCAGCTCAAAGGGCAGCGTACGTCAGCCCTGGTCCCGTGTGCCAGCCAGCCGCAGCTTTGCCAGCTTGCCTCCAGTTGTGTGCAAAGAAACTCCCCTCTCTCGTTTTCCAGAGTAGTTAATACTGCCTTCTCTTCTTGACAGCTGCTCGGCAGGCACAAGCCAGAAGGATAACAGCATCACTCTGATCTCCATGAAGAACATCAACATGAACAACAGTATGAGTTACCCACCAGCAGAAAAGGTTTCCCTTTAAGCCTCACTTTTTAGAGAGTTAGCTGGGGATATTTATCTTGCTGGATAAGAGCATGCCTTCGAGTTATTTCTCTGCTCTCGTATTCTTTCAGAAAGATAATAAAAAACAGCTGCCGTCAAACTCCTAAAGGTCCAAACTGGTTCCAGTGAGCCTAGTGAAAAGTTTGGATGCCCACCTCAGGTTTATCCAAGCTGCCTGAACTCAAGGCACCATGTATACCTCACATATATAGGTGCCATCACCTAGGGCCAGCCATCAGAGCTAGAGTGGTTTGTCATTAAATGAGGAGGTAAATAAGCTAGCCTTCGTGAAGTAAAGGTCTCGCTCTCTAGTCCAAGCTTACCACGCTCCTGATCTGCAGGTGATATTGGAGCACATTCCCATCAGTACTTTCAGACCCATCCCACATGAGTAATTCACATCATTTTAAGTTGTTTTAAAGCTAAACCAGCACTGGGACTGGGTTTGAGGGAACACGTTGCTTAACTTCTTTTGCCAGCCCAACAGGCTGCTGATGCACCATGTTTTGTTCCTTTTGCAGGTGCTATGAAGACAAGGGCCCAAAGCTTGAAGCTGACACGTGACAACCAGCAGTGACTTTCTAGGTTCTTTTTATTTTCCTTTGGGGAAAGAGGAAGGGTGGACTTTATCTATAAATTATTATGTCCTTTCTGATCAATACATTTACAGTAGCATCCCACATAGCTTCCCCACCTGGGGTCTAAGGGCTTTCTCCAGTTACAGCCTGCCATGCTCAATGGTTGATATCTAACTCTATTTTTTATATGCCTTCAAACCCTCAGATTATTCCAGCAGCAAGAAGCACCAAGGAGCCATCTACTTGGCTAATAAACTGCTTCCTTAGATTAATGGCCTTTATAGTCTGTGCCAGCCAGTCACAGGCTCGTTAATCAGTATAGCCCCACATTGAGTCAAACCCGTGCATTAGAAAAGCATGATCTGAAGCCGAAGGCCTAATGGGACTTAAATGGCCAAGTGCTAGGTCAAATCCCAGCACGATTGCTCCAAGCCCCTTATCCTTGGTGCCCTCATTGTCCCCACAGCGGTGGGGATGATCATATCCACCTACCTCACAGGGTTGTTGTGAGGCTGTGTTAATCAATGTCTGTAAAGCATTTGGAGAGCCATGAATTAAAGGAGCTGCTGAAATGCAAATTGCCATCTTAAATACTTTATTATTAATAACTGAGCTTCAGGCAGGCAGATCGCTATCTTCCCACAGGTCCAACATGCTCACAGACAACTCATCTTAAGTGTAAAGAACAAGGTCTCTGCATAGACAGCGTGTTATCTGAGTGTAGAAAGGAGTGGCCACAAGTAAAATACCGAGCTACTTCAGCTCCCGAAGTTTGGTAGCCCAAGTTAGTTGGGACAGCTTCCATCTTCTGTACCACTGCTTTCCCAGTGCTTCCTGATAGACCAGAAAAGCAGCATCCCCTTCCACAGATCAGCCAGAGCACCCACCTCACTGCAGCACCAAGAACCACCAGAGCACCCCCGAATCGCCACAATAACGAGAACAGTCCTCTGTTAGGCTCCACAGTGCAACAGCTCACGCTTGGAGCCAGCTGGTTCACAACCCGAGCTGGCTCAGACCCAGCTGCCAGTCACTTTTACTGCCTACAGCAAAATACATCCCTATAAGCCAAGCGACTGAGGACGGTGGAGACGTCAATACCAAGCCCCCACGTGACCCTAGGGGAAACGATGCGCTGACGGGTGTTTCTGGAGGTCTCAGCTGCCTTATGCAGCAGCATAATGTACTAAAGCACTAACTCTGCAACTACCTTTGCCTCTACCCATCTTCATGACTCCTGCTTGCAAGCTTCACCAGCTCCACAGTCAACACAGACCTCCAGAGCACCTCACCCACCCAGCCACAGTACGCCCAGATACTGCCTTCTCCCAGCACGAGCATCAACATCCATCAACCCTGACGGTAAACTGTAAAGTCAAAGAAAAAAAGATTTAGCCAAGCACCCAAAGCAGGTATCACTGCACACAACACATTCCCCTGCACAGTTCGATGAAACATAATCATTTAGCTTCATTTAATTTTATAGGATGGATAAGAGATGTTTACTGGAACGTGCAGTAGAGGTAGCTGTGCTTTGCAGCTGGCAATGAAGCATTCAGCAAAATAAATGTAACGTTTGCACAACTCCTGCTAAGACACTTTCTATCTTTAACATACACACCAGGTAGTTTGATAAGCTGTTTTCTTAAAGAAGCCATTCATTTTTTTAATGAAGCCATTCTGGTAAAATTCCTGAAAAGTAAAATGACATCACTCCACTCACCCACCCTCCACCGGACTGGTGAGTTTGCTTAAGCAGAAGATCCCAGCTAGATGGATCCAGACAGCTCTGGATCCCAGAGGCCTGTGACTCAGTGCATGGAGCCTCACAAGTAGGTTTTTAGTCCCAGGAGGACACCGCAAAGGCAGCTGCTAAGCACCTGTAACATCACACACTTCAGTAATTGTCAAGCTTTAACCAATCTCCCCTCCTCACCAGCCTCTGGAAGATGGTGCCACGCTTAATTTTCCTTCCTTTGTGCTCCTTCTTCCCATAAACTCTTGAGGGTCTTGACAAATAACCTGAATTTGCTCCACTCTAAAACTGATCCATATGCAAAAGCAAAATTCCAACTTTGACCTTATTCAAAAGAAAGAACAAATAAAAAAATAAACAATGGAAGCAATGTAACCCCTAACATCCAGTCACTGCTGCTCACATAAAAGGAGAGACCTTCTCCAAGCTGCTGTCCTCCTACAAAGCACACTGGTGGAAGACACCAACTCCCTCACACCATGACTCCACTCCCACAGCTCATTAGCCCAGCTTTAATCAGCACATGGGATGAGGGGAAACGAGCAGCAGCATTATCAATGCCTGAATGCAGCTGGCAGGAGCTGCAGGACAAGCCCTTGAGGGGTTTCCAACCAAAGCTTGGTCAGAAGGCATGGAGCAGGTGTTTCTCCAGGCTCCTCTCTGCCTCAACGCAACAACTCAAGACCATCTCCCGCGGCCCTGCCAACGCAGCAGCACTGCCAGGAAGGCGCCTTCAGCACCGATGTCACTCCCTGAAGCGATCCTCCCATGTGCGGGACACCCAGGGGATCAGGCCCAGCCAGCACGGGTTCATGGAAGGCAGGTCCTGCTTGACCAACCTGATCTCCTTCTATGACCAGGTGACCTGCCTCGTGGATGAGGGAAAGGCTGTGGACGTGGTGTACCTGGACTTCAGCAAAGCCTTTGACACTGTCTCCCACGGCATTCTCCTAGAGAAGCTGGCGGCTCACGGCCTAGACAGGTTCACTCTTTGCTGGGTAAGAAACTGGCTGGATGGCTGAGCCCAGAGAGTTGTGGTCAATGGAGCTAAATCCAGTTGGAGACCGGTCACGAGTGGTGTTCCCCAGGGCTCAGCATTGGGACCAGTGTTGTTCAATCTCTTTATCAACAATCTGGATGAGGGGATCGAGTGCTCCCTCAGTCAGTTTGCAGATGACACCAGGCTGGGCGGGAGTGTTG